>VDFB02374362.1:0-69788 GCA_007258455.2 Sequoia sempervirens
CCTATTACTCAAGTGAAGCTTATGTGTTCTGAGGGCCTTGATAGGCTCGATTGTTACCACTCTAGGGTCTTGTACCTGTAAATCATTCCAATTAGTTACATGATTATCTCTTGGTATATACTTATAGGTAAGAAACATGAAAAAATTTATGCATTCGGGCAAGAGTTGGTGGCAACACAATTCGGTAAGCTATAGGATTCACTTCATCAAGAATATCAAAAGAACCTACATAGTGTGGAGCTAGTTTGGATGATTTTCCAAACTTGATGTAATTTTTATGAGGTTTTACCCTTAACAACACCTTACCACCTACAGCAGAATTCCTGGGTACTCGATTTGCATTTGCATAACTTTTATTTCTATCATTGGCTTCATCTAGCCTTTGCTTAACAATCCTAACCCGTTCTTCCACTTCAACCAACATATCTAGTCCAAGACTCACCCTATCCTCAAGTTTATCCCAACTTAAATGGGTTTGACACTTTCAACCATATAATGCTTCAACAGGAGCCATCTTTATTGCAAAATGGTAGGAATTGTTATAAGAAAATTCCACTAAAGGCAAGCAATCTCCCCACTTGTATTGTTGATCCATGCAATACATTCTAAGTAGATATTCAAGTACTTGATTCACCCTTTCCATTTATCCATCCATTTTTGGATGATATGCTAAACTTATATTTAGTTGAGTCCCAAGTGTAGAAAATAAGGTTTTCCAAAACCTTGAGGTCACACATGCATCCCTATCTGAGATAATCTTCTCAGGAATTCCATGCAATCTAAACACCTCTTGAATGAGTTTTCGAGCTATGATAGGAGCTCCATCAGTTAGATTCCCAGGTATGAAATAGGCTACTTTAGTAAGCTTGTTCACAACCATAAGAATGACATTATGCTTATTCCTTGACATAGGTAATCCTTGCACAAAGTATGTACTAATGACTTGCCACTTACTCTCTGGAATATCATGTGGGTATAGTAAGCCTACAAGATGATGATGTTAATCATTCACCCTTTGACATTCTAGGAACTTAGCCACAAATCTAGAAATATCTCCTTTTGTCCCTTTCCAAAAATATAATAGCTTTATATCATCCAACATTTTTGTCACACCAGGATGTCTAGAGTATGGTGCTTCATGAACTTCTTTCCATACAAGGTTTCTTAACTCTTTAGAGTCAGGCACATACATTCTCCTCTTATACCTAAGAAATCTATTTGGTTCAAAATTAAATCCTCCATACCTTGCATCTTGCAAGTTGCTTATGAGTGCTTACTTAACTTGCATGTAGTACTCATCCTCTTTGCATTTTTGCAATACTTGGCCTTTAAAGTCAGTTTGGATTGTCACTATTGAGGAAATATGATGTCTACGACTTAAGGCATCGACAACCTGATTTTCTTTTCCCTTGATGTAGCTGATATTGAAATCATAATTAGATATCAACTCCAACCATCTTCTGTGTCGTGCATTCAAATTAGGCTGAGTGAATAGATATTTCAAACCATGGTGATTAGTTTTCATCTGAAAGGGCTTTCCCAATAAGTAATTCCTCGACATCTGCAATGCATGAACCACCACTGCTAACTCTAAATCATGTGATGCATAATTTTGTTCATAGGGTTTCAACTTCCTTGATTCATAAGCAATTACTTATCCCTTTGCATTAAATCTCCACCCAAGCCTTCTCCTGATGCATTTTTGATAACAATGAAGTCACCATCAGGATTTGGTACTTTCAAAATTGGAGCAGTGGTTAACTTGTCTTTGAGTAAATCAAATTGTATTTGCACATTAGTTAGTCCCAATGGTAGAACCATAAACTCATAATGCCCATATCTAGTTCTAAAATTAGTCTTGAAGATGTCCTCATCTTTGGTTCTTAACTGGTGGTATCCAGGTCATAGATCAATTTTAGAAAACATAACATCTCCTTGCATTTGATCAAAAAGGTCATCAATGCATGGCAATGGATACTTGTTCTTTACCACAACTTTATTAAGCATTTGATAACCTATGCACAACTGCAAGGTACCATCCTTCTTTTTCACAAATATTATTGGTGCTCCCCATGGTGATACACTAGGTCTTATCAATCCCTTAGACATCAATTCATCTAGTTGTGCCTTAAGCTCCATTAACTCAGTTGTTGTCATTTTGTAAGGCACTTTGGAAACAGGTTCAGATCTTGACACTATATCAATGGAGAAATCAAATATCCTTTTAGGTGGTAGTCCAAGTAATTCTTCTAGAAACACATCCAAAAACTTTCGCAAGATAGGATATCTTTCCATATTTGTCTCTTTAGTTTCCATCATTTCACCCTCTTATCTCTTGGTAACTCTATGGACCGTAGTTTTCAAGACCATTCTAAGAGTTAAATTCATTATATTCATAAAAAAATTCCATTTTGACTACAAAGAGCTTGCATCCTTTCTTCTTATCCCAAAGCAATTGCATAGCAGAGATTTGATGCAACTTGACTTCCCTAGGAATCCCTTGCAGCATCACTTGGTTACCAAAATAATCCAAGAATTCTATTGTTTTGGCATGGTAGTCTACCTTGGATCTATGCTTCCAAAGCCAGTTCATTCCTAAGATAACATCATAGGATCCTAAGGGTGCAACATATAGGTTTACCTCTGTAGAGAAATAAGGTAGCTCAATCCTAGCTTTGAACAAACATTGTTCCACTATTGCTCTTGTCTGGTTTGCATATTCTACAACCCATGACTTTTCCATAAAACTAGCTATCCAAGATATTTTCTTTTCTATTCTAGGTGAAACAAATTTTTTAGTAGCTCTAGTATCTATAAGTAAGGAAATGGGAAAACCAAATGAAATACTTGGAGTCTCCATTGGGGTAGCTTGATACTCTGATTGACGATCATCCAAGGCAACATGAATCTTTTGCTAGAATTCCATTTGCTGGGAAGAAAGTGGATTTCCATAAGATTTTGACCTAGAAGGCTTATTGGGACAATTTATAGCAAAGTGGTCTCCACCACATGTGAAGCATCCTGTTGCTAGTCCTTTCTTCCTTGCGAGTTCACCAGATTTACTAGCATTACTTCCAACATTGTTAGCATTTCCACCATTGAAATTATTCCTCTTGCATTCCATCCTTGATTCTCTTCCATTATTTCGGGATCCCTTTTCCCCTTGCTTATGAAAATCTTGCACACCTTCAAACTTCCTTGGTTTTGGTTTAACTTGAGCGCCTGCGAACTTCTTATGGTTCCTATTCTCTTGGCAGATGGAGATGGAATTGAGATTCTTGTCTTGCTTAATAGCCTTCTTATAAACTAAAACCATAGTGGTTGGGCCATGAACATCTACCTCACCACCAATCTGGCTATTAAGCCCATAATGGATTTACTTATATGAAAACATTTATCCTTCTGATACATTAGTACATACCATAACATTCGGGTGAAATTTTCCCAATATTCATTTTTTGACATCTCTCCTTGCTTCAAATTTTAAAAATCAGTGAGTTTCTAGTCGTAAAAGAGTTGAGGTAGCCATCTTTTCCTAAATATTTCCAAAAACTCATTCTATGTAAGTTTCAAAGAACTAAGCCTGAGTTCCATTTTCTTGTTCATCCACCAGTTAGAGGCTTTTCTTGCTAATTGATAGGCTCCCCATACTACTTTCGTGACTTTAGAATAGTTTCTAATCTCAAAATATTTCTCCATCTGAATCAACCATGCCTCAGCTTCTTCCCCACTAGTGTTACCTTCAAATTTTGGTGGGGTTATTTTCCTCATGTCCCTAGAAAGTTCATTAGCCAAACATTTCATATAGTTCCTTCAGATTGAAAGTGAGATTTCTCATTCTCGTGTTCATGGGTCTATTCATGATCGTGAGAATTCTCTCCCTCATCTTCATTAATAGGGACTTCTTCATTAATCAAAACTTCTTGTTCTACTCTATCTCTTTCCCTTACTTCCTTCTCAAGATTTGCCAACCTTGCATTGGTTTCATGAATGATAGCCAAAATTTGATCCAATTTAGCTTCTTCACCCACTGAATCTTGTCCAACTTCTTGAATCCCTCTAGGATTGGTCCTTGTTCTCACCATCCTCACAAGAAAAGGGTTTTACCTAAAGGTTCATCTATATTAGATTGGATCATGTTCTTACTAGCTTATGGAAAATATTTAAATGAGCATTTAGTTGCACATAAATAAATTTCACATAAGATTTGAGCAAAAGCTTTTGATAAACACATGGTTTTTTTATTCACAAGGATCTCAATATCCTTTCATTTACTTAGAGTGATTGTTCAGATAGTCAAGTGGATAGTATCCCTCATATTCACTTTTTGACACATAACTCAATGGGGTATATCCTTCAAAAAAAAATTCATCTCTCATTTACTCATATCTATCCTAAAATGGATAGTAACCTTCATATTTATCATTTGATACATAGTTGTGGGGGACATAACCCTCTGATTCATTACTTGAGGAAATTACAATCACTTCTGACATAGGAAGGACTCTAGGGTCTCTAAATATAAATGTTCGACTAACACTCCCTTCTAAGGGCATATCCCTGGAAAGTGACAAGGAATCAAACTTTGCTAGTGAAACCAGAGGTAGATAGTTGAAATTGGCCTCCTTCTTCATCCTTCTCTTTACTTCACTACTTCGAGAAAGAGCATGATTGAAAGTTTTAGCATCGCTTAATTAGACGACATTATCATATTTGGTACCCTCCATCATACAAACAATGGCCTCTTTTTCCTTCTTGGCTTTCAGGTAGCGCTCATTCTCGATTAGTGAATTTCTTGCAATTAACCTGAGACACACCATCTTGGCACAATAATTTCCAAACATTAGTCTCATTCAATGTTGGATGGAAATTATGATGAGCACATAGCTTCTAGAGCTAAACCTGGTAGCTCTAATACCACATGAAACATTCCAATTGTTCATGCAAGTAAAATTCCTAAGTTTTCACGTTCAAGTAAGTAAACTATGTTTCAAAACCGTTGCCATAAAATTTTTATTTTCTAAATTAGAACAAATGAGTACAAATGACATAACCAATTTCATTCATTTATTTTATTTCCAAAATAATATTCCACATATTACAATATTTCCAAAGGATCAAATGCATACATAGCTCAACTGAGATTCAAAGCAATAGCTATAGATGGTTCAAGAATCTCCTTTCAAATCTTGGTCATTAGCTGAGGAGGAGAAGCATCACTCAAGTGCTTTTTTTCCAACCACAGACTCAAATGCGGTCCCCTGCACATCTATCATTTGATAGATGGCCCTACCCTTCTTTGAAGAGATTGGTGGAGTAACCTCGTAAGGACAACAACTCTGAGCTTAGTGTTGTGCCCTACATAACTAGAACTTGTAGACACTACAATCCTAAACTAGCATGCATAAAAGGAAAACAATGAATTGATAGTGGAGCCAAAGGTAATCACACTACTTTGGCCAAAGTATTCTCACTTAGTATCTCAAGTGACAGTCATCCTATTCACATACACTACTCTAGCTTGATTTGAATTTAGGCCATAATAAAATTGTTGAGTTGTTTTGTCATTGATGTCAAAGCTTAACTAATGTGAGAGGTTATTCATTTGAAGGAAACAATGAAGTGAAAGAAACATTGTGTGATACTTGCTCATGTCTCATTCCATGGTGTTTGTTGCAATGATTTGTCATTGTTGGTGTATGTGGATCATTTGGTGTTTGTCATCTCATGGGGTTCATAAAAAGACTTATGGTAAAGTATGGTGAATTATTCAATCACAAAGCACTTGGTCATTCATATTTAAAATCCCTAATGTAATTACTCTTAATGTTGTTCATTCATCTTCACATGGTGCTCATGATTCATATTATCAAAGTCATATGAAATGTCAAAGGTCATAGTATAATGCCTTGGGTTTAGTTTAAGTTCTTTTGAAGAGTGGTTAAGGTTTCTACTTTGGTTGAGGGTTTAGTTCCCTACATGGTAATGACAAAGATTGATGGCGTATCATTTTGTAATACTATGCTTTAGTAATACATTATGGCTATGCTAAGATCATAGGGCATTCACATGTCTTCAATCCAATGTGGCCTTTGAAATTGGTTAGGGTTTCTTCATTATTTGTAAGCTTGTTCAAAAACCCTAAATGATTCTTAAAGGTTTAAAACAAAGTTCTTTTCTTTTAATTGAAAGTTAATTGGCTTAGCAAGTTAAACATACTTTAAGTTATGAGCTTAAGGGTTTTTATGTCATTCATGAACCGACTCCTCTTTACAATGGTAACTAGTTGAGCAGGTTGAAGGTTCTATTTAAATCATTCGAAGTAAGATCAAAGGATTATATTTAAAGTTATATCTAGCGGGTTACTTAATCCAAGGGATCTTATTTAAATCAGTGAATGGTTACTTCAAGTCAATTTACTTTGATAGGCATGGAAGCTCAAGGGTTTGCTATTTTTTTGTGCATTTTTTAGAAAAGCATATGAGATTAGCAATTTTGTGGTTGGTGCCAAGTCTACATAAGATGTGATTTTTACATTCTAGCTTTTTGTCTTCTAACTAAATAATGAGTTGATGTTTCCATTTTTTAGAGGCATATACATTGGGGTATGTGAAAAAAAGTGGTGTTGAACTCTATTTTTTTTATATTCATATGCAAAAACATGTTTTTGATTTGTATATGTAGGTTATGCAGTGATTGAAAAAGGTGGAATGAGCATTGAGAATAAAAGAAATGAACATAGAGATTGTGAATGAACACAAAGATAAATGAATATACAAGTGCAATGATATTATGAATGGAGCTTAAACATGCAAATCCAATAAAGATAAATGAACATGGAGATTCAATGAGAAAAGACAAAATGAATGGGAATTGAAATAAGGATATGGTTGTAGATGGATTGATGTTTTCTCTTTTGAAGATACAAACGTTCTGGAGTATGTGAATGAAGAGTCTTTTGGTTTTTGTATACATAGAAATGGTAGAATGAACAAATGAATTGTGATAAAAGGGAAATTTGTATTGTGTTTATTGTAAAGAACCTTTTCTAATAAAGACTTGCAAATAGTACAAAGAATGGAGTGGAAAAATGAACAGTGAACATGGGAGGACTAATCATAGAAATGTCTAACATTGCCTTGTGTGTTTGGTGCAGTGTATCTTTCAAGAATAGAGAGTAATGAATACACAATGAATCATTGTATTATGTTGATTAGAAGATTAAGGTATGGTGTGTGTAATTGCAACAAAGAGAGTATAATATTTTTGACAAAATTGTTAGAGCCTAAACAAGCATTTATTTCCTCCAATCCAAGATTGTGCAGAGTTTGTAACAAAGTTTGATAATATAATTATTGTATAAGAATTGGGTGTATGTAAGTTTGACGTAAAAAGACTTTGTCGATCTGTTTTCAAGCTTTGGTAAAACATTGGTATGAAGTGAAATAGGGTAACCCTTTGTAATTTCTTATTTTCTTTTGAATATTTCCAAAGAGGCAGATTGAAGATTGCCAATGAGGGAGATTGAAGATTTCCAGTGAGGCAGATTGAAGTCTAGAGTTGGTGCTTCGGTGATTTCAGAGTTGGTGCTTCGAAGGACAATTGGTTCTCTTGGTGGGTTGGTTCTCACCTATGTAATCAAGGTTGGTGCCCTTTGAAGATAATAAAAGCAATTGTTTAGAGTGGTTTTTTTCACCCTTTTTAGGGTTTTTCCACTCATAAATATGGTGTCTCATGTCTCCTCGATGATATGTTTCTTTTTGCATGATTCAATATTCCTAATTCACATGTGATGTTGTAATATGCACATTTTTGTGTTTTGTTTGTGAAATACATATCTAAAGTTTTGTATGATCAAGAGTGTTAAGGTTTTGAGATTAATTTTATGTGACCACTAATTCACCCCCCCTCTCAGTGGTCCTGTACTCCAACAAAACTATGCATAGGTAATTTCCTTCAATAGGTAGTCATTAACCTCATAAATAACTTATTCCCCTTTCCCAAAACACAATGGTACCTCTACCCATAAAGTGTAAGCAAAAGCATATGTTACCCCCTTCAATGGATATTCTATCCCAAGTATAAAATATGAGCTTTCTAAGTCTACAAAATAGCTTTGCATAAAATAACTTAACAAGCTATTCCCATTTTGTCTATCCTAGTATATAGCACTAAAGACGACATTCAATTCCCCATCACTATGGAGTAATTAAAAGCACTTATAAGAAAATAATAAAAATAAGTCTTATCCTTTCCTACAAGCAAAATGGATTAATTCTCTATTTCATGTAACCTATTGCAATTCTACTTTTAACACACAAGGCAATCAATCTTTCACCATAAAGAAAAAACATGAAAATAAAAGGATCTCATGCCTGATAAACACTTGTTCCAATTGACCCATTGGATCTCTACCTTAGCCTCCTAGAATCAACTTTAGCAACAAACCCTCTCAAATCCTCTCACTGAATTCCTCACAATAACTCACAGCAAAATAAGAATTCACTCAATGGAAAATACAAAAGAATGGAGCGGCGTAATGATGCAAAGAAGAATTGTGTGCAAATGAGGTGAGAATGCCTCATATTTATACCCAAAAACCATCTTCTACAACCTATATTCAAGGCTTAAGCAATGACACTTCTCAACAATATGCTATCAACTCAGCTTCACAAAGAAAAGATTATTGACTCGGCTTCTCAAGTTTTCATTTTAATCAGAGGAATAGGTCAATAATTATCTAGGTGCAGATTACACAATCGACTTGGTCATAGACTTGACAATCAACACATATTGATGAATCAAACTCCATACTATTAGTGTTGTTAATGCTTTGAATGAACATGCCTCTTATCATAGTTTGCATCATTTCATTCCATGCTTCAATACTTTTACACAACATATTTAATATTTATGTTTTTGATCGACTCTTATCCATATGAATAAATGTGGTTTCATTGCTTAATATTGCGCTGCTAAATATAGCGCTCTATTTATATTAAATCACCTATGACATTTATGCTTTAAATTGGCCTTTATCAAAATCAACCATTAACACACACACACACATATATATATATACACATATAGATATCATTAATTAAATAGCATTCAACGCTATTTATATATATATATATATATATATGTATATATATTCAAGTATATACATATTTATATATATATTCTTTAACAAATAATTTTGTCTATATATTCCACTTGATATTCGAATGAATAAGATCAAGTTAACATTATACAATAACATATATATATATATATATACATATATATATATATATACATATATATATATATACATATATATATATATACATATATATATATATATATGTTATATACATATTTATATATATTCTTTAACAAATAAGTTTGTCTAAAAATTCCACTTGATATTCGAATGAATAAGATCAAGTTAACATTCCATATACAATAACATTTATATATACATACATACATACATACATATGTATATATGTATATATAAATGTTATTGTATATGGAATGTTAACTTGATCTTATTCATTTGAATATCAAGTGGAATATTTAGACAAACTTATTTGTTAAAGAATATATATAAATATGTATATACTTGCATATATATATATATATATATACATATATATAGCATTGATATATATGTATACATACATATACATATATCGATATATTCGTATGGACATTCCCATTCGTCAACACATACAAGTGTATTGACATTTGTACACATATATATATACATTTGATTATACAATCAAACATATTAACAATTGCTATCTTATCGATGGATTTATTTATATAGGTGATGTGTTCGTGTATGTATATATATATATATATATATATATATGTATGTATGTCTCAATGCCCTCTTGATATCATCATGCTCATGAGCAATTTGTCCATGAGTGTGCGGAGATACGTCTACCTACATGCTCTCATGCATGCATTATCTCATGTGTATAGATTATTGTCGACATGCACATGTATATATATGCATTCTATGTATATATCTCATCAATCAAGTATAGTAATATAAGGAAGAACTCATATGCACCAATCACATAAACATCATCCAAGAATACTCTTAACAGAAAACAAGATCCTTCCTAATGCAGACACATCATACTAAAGGATGACTTACCAATTCCCAAAACTATGACTTGAATCAACCATTCTATTGTGAGTGTGTGTGTAAGCTCAGTTAGCTTTTGCTATAGGTTACTCGACCAAGTTCTTCTCTTGAGTGATACTTACCCTCGGTTCTGGAGGATTGAATATGAACTTGCATCTAACTTAACATATTTCATGGTAGTCAGTTGTTCATCAAAACAAGCATTTACATAATACTTTTCATAGTTAGAATATCAAATTCAATAACCATTCATTCCATTGTCGATCGAGGATATTAGTATGGGCCGATTACACTTGATCCATGAAAAATCGAAGCATAACATAGCAACTAATACTCAATCTTAAACAAGATCATTCAAATGAAAGTTAGGCTAAACATTTATTGAAACTAAACATTATGAACTGTGAAAGCATTTAAACATCTACTCTAACCCATTTAAAACTTATCCAATTTTGGAATTGGTGTCGTGTTGATGTGGAACAATGACCATTTCCCAATCCCATGATCAATGAGCTTGTTTCAATCGATTCTATTGAAGAGAATTGATGAAACAGTTCTGAGATGTGAATGAAAACATGATTTATGCTAAATTAAGCATGATGCAAGAGTTAATCTACCATGATTTTATGCTAAAAGATGTAGATATACAATTTCTAATCTAATCTAAATGAGATTAAACTAAAAGATTCAAACCCTAATTATTTATTTAGCTAAATGGATGCATAGAAGCTAACCTATTATGCAACTAATTTAAACTAAAAATTGATAAATGTATGCAAAGATGAGTGTGAGTGTGAGTGATTTCAACAACATAAGTTTGCTCTAAAAAATATGGATCCATTTGTCTCCAAATAGTTTTCTATCTATAGGAAAGCAAATGAGAAATGGAGGGTTGAGATTGAAAAAGCTACTCAATGGTCAAGGATGGAGGAAATGAGAGGCATGGATCATGGATTCTCATCAACGGATGAGAATGCAAGATGAGATTTAATCAAGGGTTCTCATTTCTTCCAAACAAGCACACTTTTGACCTATACAAGAGTTTAAAAGTTAACTTGCCCAAGGAGTTTCAAGTTTAACTTGCACATGAAGCTTTTGAAAATATTCCCTATTTTAAATGATTGGAGGAGAAAGAATATTCTTTGGAATATTCATGGGTGAGGAAAAAATGATATTTTTTCTAATTAAAACAAAGTTTAATTGTGCAAAAGGGGAGGGAATATTCCTTGGGAATATTCCCTTGCAAGTGGGAGGAAAGAGATTAATTAAATAATTACTAATTTAAACAAGGTTTTAATCATGCAATTAGGGGAATTAGAAGAATAAAGTGATTCATTAAATTAAATGATTTAATGAATGGGGAAAACTTGAGATGACATCTAATTAAATGACTTAGGGTTATTTAATTAAATGGGAAGACTTAGAGAATTAAATTAAATACTTTGATTTATTTAAATTAATGAGATGAAATGTTAGCATGAAAGGGGGGAATTAACCTCATTAAATTAATTAGGTTAATAGATGTGAATGATGCAATTAATTAAATAGCTAAGCTAATTTAATCAGTTAAGCTAAAAGAGGATGGGTTTTAGGATGAAATGATGTTAGTATACCTAATTCGAGTGTATGATATCATTCAGGACATTTTTTCAGTGTCTCCATTTTGCCCCTCTTTGAAGCGAGGTACATGCTACTTCTATTTAAAGACTGATGATCTTCGGATTAAAAAATGCTGCTTAAATGAAAAATTAAAAATTTCTGATTTCTCATATGCCCCAATGGAAGGATTAAGCTAATTCCCTCCCCCTTCGGGAAATTAGGTGGAAAATTTGAATTTTGGGTTGATTTCTCGACAAATGTAAAATGCTACCCCAGGGGTCCAAAAAAGCTCTAGGATGCAAGAAATATGCCAAAAATGCAAAAAATGATGCAAATAAGGTTTTGATTGGAAAAATTGGTAAAAATGATGATAAACCCTAGCTTGATGGTTAAATTAGGGAAAAAAAAGCCTTAATTTTCTAGCCTAAACAGGTGAAGAAGGTTCACTTTCAATTCATTTGTGGATTCACACCTTAAGGAATTCTCGCAAATTAAGCTCTGAACCTTTGAGGAAATGGTGCGACGAGAGCTCCCACGACACATTTCTCACTGGGTTTGAGAGTGCCAGCGGCTTCTAGGCTCAAGACCACTGGTATGTGATTCAAAACTTGATTTGAAATTTGAATTTTTGATGTGTTTATTGTGCTTTAGATTTTAAACTTTGGTGATGTCGCTATACAGTGATGCTAATTTTAGAATCGACGACACTAAAATGAATTTTAGCAACGCATATGTGTATTGCAATGCAGTTCGCAATATAGAATTAGGGTTTCAAATTTTAAATTACAATGCATATGTTTATAGCGACACATTTCTTGATTTGAAAATTAGGGTTAGGGTTTCTAAAGTTTAAATCACGATGCATATGTTTCTAGCGATGCGATTTGCAATTTACAATTTGAATGCCTTTGGGTGTCGCAATTTGGAATTTGAAAAATATTGACACTATCGTAAATAGTGACGCTATTGTCATTTTCGAGTTGAAAATTTCAAACTGAGTCAATTTTTTTTCAAATTTTCACGTCATGTGCTTTGTGGGTGCAAGAGGTCATTATACCCTTGATGTCTTGTGAGCACCAACCCATAGTTTTGGAGATACTTGGTGATTTATCTGAGTTGCGCCAGGAGCCTCTAGGAGAGATTGGCCCGTGGTATGTTGCATACATTCCCATCGACAAGACACATTTGACTATGATGACCGCACTATGCGAGCGATGGCACAGTGAGACTTTTTCATTCCACCTTCCTACAAGCGAGGTGACAGTGACATTAGAGGATGTATGGTGGATACTATGTTTGTTGATACATGGTGAGTGCATGATATATGATGTCGATGCCAGATATGATACTTGCCACGAGGTGATGGAGATTGAGGACATCGTTCTAGTTACTTCACAGATTTACCTTGAGATGTATAAAGTTCGAGTGCCCACTTTCAAATTGATAGTTGTAGCCATCATTTCTATTTTGGTCACTCTAGATCGACAGAGTAGAGGATTCAACCCATGATGGGGCTTGGCATGGCATCAGATGCTTTATAGGAGGACACTATTTGCATAGGGGTTGGTGATGTTGGCCTCATTGTATCATGATATGCATGACTTCATTTACTATGATGGGTGAGCTATCAGAACAAAGGTTACCTTGCTACACATTTGGTCTTGGGAGCACATCGCTATGATCCAATCGATCATCCATATGGTCGATGTAGAGCCGAATGATCTTGTGGTTTGGCGATACAGAGGTACCATTACTTTATGACACATTGGGAAACTTGGGATTCTGTATTGGTGTCAGGTTATTAATGATATGACAATATTTAGATGACAACCCTAGCTACAAATGCTAGCATGGTATGACAATGTGCAACAACTCTTCTTTGCTAGACAAACCTGGTATATGTAGGGTCGGGAGCACATGATTATAGAGAGGTATTTGCCAGATAGGGTGGCCTGACATTTTGGCTAGCAATAAGATAGGCCTGATGATGCATATAGGGCCATCTTTGCTAGATCAGCTCAAGAGGTACCCATGTGGGGACCTGCGATCCTAGCCTAGGGATTTTGGCAGTTGGTGGTACATCCATGGGAATATGACTAGGGATAGGTAGACACTCAGACAACACCTACATATGATGCATGGTTCACACCCCCTCATAGGTTGACAAATCCAGCAGGTGCTCCTCCACGAGGGAGACCTAGAGGGAGGGGAGCAAGTAGAGGTAGAGGCAAGGGGCAGGATGACCAGGATGGGCATATTCTGGGGGCACTTCTAGTGGGTTAGAGCATCCATAGCAACCTCCTATTTAGCAGACGCCAGTGCAACAATAGCTAGTTCAACCACCACCACCAGATCCCTGAGATTTGTAGATTCAATAGCTGCAACAGTAGGTTTAGGTCATTACAGGTGAGTGGGATCAAGCCTAATAGTAGATTTTGGTGGTTACTATTGAGAGGGATTAGGCACAACAACAGGTTTTGGATATTCCTGTAGAGAGAGATTAGGAGATCGATTGCTGCCAACAATTGGGGTGATGACAATAGCTACATAGGGAAGGACTATATCCACTAGGCTATACAGAGAGGCTGTGACTGAGGCAACCTATTATAGGATGCATTATTATAGAGATGTTCCCCAAGCACTTAGACACCTGACTACTCACAGAGGAGTGATGCACGACCCAGGGCTGAGGATCAGCCAGAGAGACAGGCTAGAGAGGGGAGTAGCCATCAATGCTAGCTTGATTGTATAGACACTTTTTGACTTGTTGCCCAATTCTTTCATACAGATATACATTCATGGGCTCCTTTTTATAGCCTTGTGAATATTGTATTTATGATCGATATACATACACTAATTAAGATATTGTACCATGACATTCATTTTCTTGATATATATATGATACAAATATGAATTCGATATGATGTGTTCATTTTATTTCATGCTTATGATTGTATGGATGCACTTTATTTACGCTTATGCGATATGCGATGATATGCAATGTAATGATATGGAATGAATGCAGTGTTGTATTTGTTTTAATTATCTTTTCATGATATGCCATGGGATGGATGATATGATATGCAAATGTTATGGATGCATTTTCTTTTTATGTATTTTCTATCCAATTTTATGATGATGTATGCATATGAATGTGTGGATGGTTAATGTAGATGTTATGCTTATAATAATGATAATGCAGTGCATGTTTATGATATGTGATGCAACAATTTAAGATGTTTAAAATAACAAATCTATATTATTCATCACAACTCAAATGATAATGATGATGCAAGATGGATGTTTCATGATATGCTATGATTATGCGAGATGTATGCATGTTGATGGTTTGTGGATGCAGGATGGATGTATTGATAATGTTTTAGTTGATTGTCATGATACCAAGTTAGCGCAAAGAGAAGATATAAGAAACAAGATGAATGACCATTGATTTTGATGATTGATTCCAAAGATCCAACAAGTCTATGATCCAACGAGTTTTTATTAGAGATGGTGATGAGAGATGCACGATGATGATTTTCTCAAATCTTGGGATTGGTATTTTTTGTTGTTCCTTATTGTTTGATATAACAGATAGACATGATGCATCAAGGTATTGAAAACTAGGATGGTGTTGTATCTAGTGTAATGGACTTTGACTTTGCAAATAGATAGGATAGTTCTTGTTGACATCTTGACATAAAAAACATCATTGGAATGTAAGTTAGAAGCTTATAATATATTGTACCAAAGCATATGCAATAGTCAACAATGTACTCCAAACAACCTTCCTACACACACAACTAAAAAAGTATGTGCCAAGATTATCTTACAAAAATACCCACAAGCACAAAAAATGAAAGATAATGATCGATGCCCCATTCCTTTCTCTCTAAATTGTTTTGATAGACATCATCGAGAGGTCCTCAGAATGGGTCCTTAAGATAAACCACAAGAAAAGATTAAAGACAAACAATCAATGTTATCTATATCTCTTGCCAGTTTAACTTTAGCTAAGGTGATGTCTAATACTAATGACCATCACAGGAAGGATACATCCTAGGATATGTTGTTTAGGGGTTGTTTGGTGTAGGATGATGATGAGCATTATGATAAGTCATTGACATAAACTTCACTAGCGCATTTACCTATGATTTAGACTTTAGATTTTGACACTTAGGTTTTCACTTTACGACTTGTTGTACTTGATTTCTATTTATTTTTCCAAAGATTGAGGTGGCGATTGATTTATTATGGATGAAATTTATTGTGGGTGAAAGTGAAATGGGATGGTGGTTTTGGATTTTCCGGAATATTTCAATGTTTTTGGTATTTTATAAATTTTTTGAGGTTGTTTTTGGTCTTTTGAAATTTTATGTGAATGTTTATGGTTTTTTAATTATTTGAGAATGTTTAGGGTTTTTCAAGATATTTGAGGATGCTTAGGTGTTTTCTAGTTTTTCAAATGTTTTTGTGTTTTCTGATTTTTGAATGTTTAGGGATTTTTCGATATTTGAATGTTTTTTTGTTTTTTAAGAGTTTCGACCAAGAACCTAACCTAAAATACTTATATAGGGGCCTTGGGGGCTGATCAAAGATAAGCCTTGCCTACATTATACACGCAGAGACCCTGTAGCTCGGCCGACTCAACTTATTTTAAGATGAGATATTAACAGTTGACGAATGTCAGTTTATTATGACAGACTCCTAAAGGATTGACCTAGGGTGTCTTGGGGGCACATCAATGATGGCCTTGCCTACATTCAAGCTCAAAGACGATGTAGTTTGACATGGTACTATTTTTGGATTTTCGATGTTCGACCTGTTTAGGGATTTTGATGTGTTTTGGATGTTTTGGATTTTGACTTTACAATTTTTGAATGTTTTTTTTATTTTAGCTGTACAAGATTTCGCAAATGTTTTTGAATTTTTGGCTATACAAGATTTAGATATTTTTGGATTTTAGCTATATAGGATTTTGTAAATGTTTTTGGGATTTTCAACTATACAAGATTTGGATGTTTTTGGGTTTTTGATGAGATTTTGATGATCCAAGGATATACAAGAACTCGATATGATTCATAATGACTTGCCCCTAGCATGACACAATAGACTACTTCGATACAAGCTTAACAAATTGACCTTCAGAAAGTGCCAAGTAGTACTAAGGGGATGCAATACTTCACAACATCAAGCTATGATAAAGACGTAGATGGATTGTGGGATAAATAGGATGAATGAGGCAATGGATGGAGGGTGATGGTAGGATAAAGGATAAAGAGCCAAATAATAAATGGGGGTGCTTTATTTATGTGAGGCATCTGTTTGTTAAGTTTTCACCAAGGTAATTGCCCAAAGTGCCACCAAAGTGGTTTTCACTAGAGGACAATTTTTTTCTTTACTTTTTCAATCCTTTTTCTCATGTTTTTGGATTTTGATAATTTTTTGAATATTTTTGTATTTTCAGATTTTACACCCTTCAAGACTAGGCATAAAACTTTTTAAGATGTAAGCTGTTAGCTGGATCCTGCAAGGGTTCACCTTCAGGCATTGACAATTGATATGCTCCTGATCCATAGCTTGTTGTGATCACAAAGGGACCCAACCAGTTAGACTCAAACTTTCCTTTATTGTCCTAATTTGGTAGATTCTTCTTATTTTGATTTAGGACAAGATCCCCTACCTGGAAAGAGCGACATTTGGTCTTCTTGTTATAGCTTCATTTTAGTTGGTTTTGATATACTTGCAAGTGATTAAGAGAATCAAGACGACACTCGTCCAAGAATTCTAGCTCATTCAGCCGAGATACTCTGTATTCTTTATCGGTGATCAGGTTTTGTAGTGACACCTACAGTGATGGGAGCTCAACCTCAATAGGAAAAATGGATTTTGATCCATAGACCAAGGAGAAAGGGGTTGCACCTATTGGTGTGTAGATACTAGTTTGATAGGCCTAAGGAGTGGGATTCAACTATAGATGCCAGTCACAACCAACTTCATTGACCATTTTCTTTAGGATTTTCAAAATGGTCTTGTTTGTAGTCTTAGCTTGACCATTTCCCTAGGGATAATATGGGGTAGAGAATCAGTGTTGGATGTTGAATCTTTGGCATAGCTCTTTCAAATCCTAATTTTTGAAGGGTGTCACGTTGTCTGAAATAAGGGTTTTTGGAACACCATAACAATAGATTAGGTGATTCTAGATAAACTTGGAAATTTGCTTCCCATTATTTAGGTCATAGGAATGGCTTCAACCTACTTGGTAAAGTACTTAGTGGCTGTTATGATAAACTTTTGGCCATTGGATGAGGTTGGAGTGATATTTCCTATGAGGTCAATATCCCACTACGAGAAAGGCCAAGGTGTGACCATTGGTTGTAACTCCTAAGCCAGAGCATGAATTAGATCTCCATGTTGTTGACACTGGACACATTTCTGCACATACTAATGAGCTTCTCTTTCCATGGTTGGCCAATATTACCTCATCCTCAACAGTTTCTTGGCTAATGTCATACCACTAGAATGGGTACAACATATGCCATCGTGTACTTTTGTTAAAGAAATTAAGACTTCCTCTTGGTTAAGACATCATAGTAATGTTCCTTCGATGCTTCGACGATAAAGGGTATCATCTAGGATCATGAATTGGGATTCCTTTTTAACAAAGGTCTTTTTAAGATGTGAGGTGATATCGGATGGGAGGGTTCCTCTACTTAGGTATGTGAATATGTCATGATACCATGGGGATCCAAAACCAACAATGACACACACGAATTCAGATTTAGGGATTTTGAAAGTTGGAATGAGAAGTTGTTCTACCAAAGATTCACATTGAAGGACATTATTCGGCATGTCTAACAATGATTCAATTGTTGCCATGTTGTCTGTTGCTCTGTTATTCATGTGAGGAATCTACTCAAAAGTTAAATCATTGAAAAGGTCTTTGAGACTTTCCACCATCTTCTTGTAAGGAGTGAACTTGTCATCCTTAGTTTGATAGTTGTCATTGACTTGGTTGATAACCAATTGTGAGTCTCCATAGACTTTCATCTCTTGTATCTACCACTGAACCGCTATACTTAGACTTGTGATTAGGGTTTCATACTCAACAATGTTGTTAGTACATGGGAATGATAACCTATATGACTTTGGAATGCAATCACCTTGAGGGGTGATGAAAAGAATACCCTCATGATCCATGTTGGGTGAAAGATCCATCAAAGTACATCTTCCATTGATCTGTGAGATTGATAAGGAACACTAATTCATTAGGGAACTTAGATATTAATGGGTTCTTTGCATAAATAGGTTCCTAATAGTTGGTATGTGATCACTTGTCTTTTGATTTCCTTTTGCTCGACATACTCTATGTCAAATTCGGTTAAGATCATTACCCATTTGGCCATTCGCCCAGTGAGAGTTGCTTTGGATAATAGGTATTTCAATGGGTTGATCTTTGCAATAAGTTTGATTTGATGTGACAACATGTAGTTTCTGCATTTTTGTGAAGAAAATACTACTACTAAGCATGCTTTCTCATTGGGTGAATAGTTCATTTCATATCCCACCAAGGTTCTATTGATGTAATAGATAGCCCTTTATTTTATGTTTCCATCATTTTGTGCCAAAATAGCTCTTAGTGTTGTTGATATTGCTGAGATATATAAGATCAGTGGTTTGCTTGGTATTGGTGGCATGAGCACTGGAGGTGTCAATAGACAGTCCTTAATTTTTTGGAAGGCTTTGTCACACTTCTCATCCCACTTGTAAATTATTCCTTTGTGGAGAAGATGCGAAAATGGGTGGATCTTATCTGATAGTTATGCTCTGAACCTTCTGATAGACTATAATTTTCCTTATAATCCTCTCATCTACATCATTGTTTGTGGTGGTTCCATGTTGAGGATGGATTTTACCTTTTCTGGAACGATTTCTATCCCTCTTTGTGAGACGATATAGCCAATAATTTTTCCTAATGTAACCCCAAAGACACACTTTTTTGGATTCAGTCATACCTTATACTCTTCAAGCTTGTCAAAGATGGGTTCTAAGACTCCTATTTTCTCACTTATTTTCTTTGATTTTGTCAAAATATCATCCACATAATCTTCAACTATTTTTTGGATCATGTCGTGAAAGGTGAGGGTCATTTCTCTTTGATAGGTTGCTCCCGCATTCTTTAACCCGAATGGCATCATGTTCCAGCAATATGTTTCCCATGGACAAGTGAATGGAGTTTTGTGTTGATCCTCCTTGGTGATCATAATTTGATTGTATCCTGAAAAACCATCCATGAGTGATAGCATTTCATGCCTAGTTGTTAAGTCCACAATGAGGTCGATGTTAGGAAGAGGGAAATCATCCTTCAGGCATGCCTTGTTTAAATCCCTGAAATCAGTGTAGATTATAATGCCCCCAATGGGTTTTGAGACCGGTACTAGGTTTGAAACCCACTCAAGATAATATATCGATTAGATGAATCCAATGTCAAGAATATTTTGTAATTCTAGTTTCACCAAAAGTGTTATCTGACGATGCATCTTCCTTAATTTCTTCTTGACTGGATTGGCTTTAGGATAGACTGCTAAGTGATGCACAACTACTTTTGGATCAAGCCCTAGAATATATGTGTATGACCATGCAAAGTTAGCTCTTTACTCCTTTAGGAACATTGCTAGGTTCTTTTGTTCTTCATCCAATAGGGATTCAACATAGAAAATGATCTTGGGTGCTTCTTTTGTTCCCACATTAACCGGAGTGGCCTTTTCTGCTAACACTGTTGACTTTTCTGAATGCATTGCACTAAGGGGGAGATTGAATGCCTCATCCTTAGGCACCTCAGAGAGGTTTTCACCTTTGGATGCACCCTTTATTTTTACTATTTTAGGATCAAAGAGTGCCACAATGTGGTTTTCACTCAAGGATCTGCATGTTAGTTGCATTTCATCAATTTTGTGACTAAAGGATTCAATCGTCTCCCCATAGTATGCCCCTGTGTCTAGCTCTATGTCAAAACCTGCTTTGTGATCTACCCATGGTAGGTTGTCACGGAGTCCCATGAATTCTAAAATTGTTTCATCATTTTCAAATAAATCAAGAATCGGTGGTACTTGTTGGTTGATGTCAATTAGTTGAGGGTAGAGTACGTGTATTTTAGTCAGTTGATGGCTTGGAGCAAAATATGTAATGGATATCATGAAGAAGGAGTTGTTTTAAAATAGGTTAGCAACATCAGGGGGAAGTCCTCTAAGGTTGTATCATGTGATGGAGGTAACCAAGAGGAAGCCTCAACTCATTTAGCAGAAGTACCTTTTCCAATAAGAGTGACCTTGCTAGTAGTACAACATAGGCCAATATCTTTTAGGAATTTCTCAGGAATGATGGTTTCTAGTAAACCATTATCATTCTATCCTAGCTTCTCATTCTTGTTATATCCCATTCCCTTCATCAACTACAAGCCTTTTTTTGTCATCGTCCATGGGAAGAGAGGAGACGGGTTGTTCATCTTGATAGAGGATTTTAGAGACATCCTCCTCATTGACATATTCTTGGTTCAAATCCCCCCACTTGGTGAAGGTAGTAGTTGGAATCTTGATTGTTTTAGGCTGTTTGTTGCTAGATGTGGGTTTCCCATGAAATTGAGGAGAAATAGGCAACTCTCCTAAGACAAAGGTGTTATTTAATAGCTTGTAGTTCCCACAACCATCATCTTGGATCACTGCTTTGATGTCAGGAATGTTCTACACAATGGGTGTTTTCATTGTTGAGGTAGATGCAAGGGATGATGGGTCAAAAAATGAGGTAGAAGACATAGTCCCTTCATCATTCTTGGGTATATGGGGTATCTTATGAAACTTGGCCTCAAGATTCTTGCAATAGTAAAAAGGATCAAGATCTCCATGGATAGTAATTTATCTACCCTCAAAAGGAAACTTTACACATTTATGATAGGTCGGGGCTAAAACTTTTAAGGCATGGCTCCATGGTCGACCAAGTAGGATGTTATAGGGAAGATCAAGGTCTAACACTTGGCATGTAGTTTTGGCAATAAGAGTTCCCACTTGGATGGGTAGTGCAATGATGCCTTGTGATACTCACTCTTGGTTTTCATATGCTCTGATGGTGGTACTCTTTGCGTTCTCAATACTATCCTCTGAATAGCCCAGGTTCTTGATTAACTGTAGGGTAAAAATGTTCATACCAATGCCTCCATCTATTAAGACTCTTTTGACCTTGTTTTTATGAATGATAACCTCAAGGTGTAAAGCACAGTCATGAGATGGTTGTGATGGTAGGTCTTGTTCTGAGAAGGTGAGAAGATGATTAGCGATATTCCCTACCATAACTTGAAACTAATTGGTGCTAATATCCTCAGGGAAGGATGACTCAAAGAAAGCTTTCTCCAATATTTCCCTATGTGTAGGGAATAGCCTTAATAGCTCGAAGATTGATATTTGTGTGGGGGTCTTCTTAAGCTAATCTAGGAGATTATACTTGTTAGGATTTGATATTGGCAAAGTGGTTAGTGCCCTATATTGAGACGAGACTCCTTGGATAGTAATTTTTCCACATCGGTGAGTGACTCCACACTCCGCACTAGATCCTTTGATGGTGACAATAGTGATGACGCTATCGTAGGAAGCGACGACATTGGTGTAATCCTTAGCTTTTTTGGTATTGTTCACTTTGTCATGATCTGGCATAGGGTTCTTGTATATCTTAAGATCTTGATTCCCAGCTAGTACTTCAACAGATATGGTGTCGTTCTCTATGAGATCTTGATTATATTCTTGAGTATCATGTAGTTTTTCGTTTTATGTCCTTTAATTTTATGAAAGTCATAGAGATCATTCTTGTTGTACCAAGATGGTTTCTCTTATGGTTCTTGGTAGTTTTCAAAGTTAGGAAGTGTTATCAAATTTGACTCTACCAACTTCTTCATGACGGTTTTGGTAGGTTTAGATAATTGTGTGTACTTGCATTTGGGATAGTTGTTCTTGTTGGTAGTTTTCCTTTGTTGCATGTTGGTGTTGTTGATCTAATTTTTCTGAGGAGGTGTTGTTTGTTGCACTATTGATTGAATGTTAGCAACTTGATTGTTGTTTGGCCTAGGAGCACTTAGGACTACCTTAGCATCTACCACACCATCATTTAGCATATTCTTGTTCTTAGCCCAAACACAAGGTTTGTCATTTGAACTAGTTGATGGGCAATGATCTTTGTAAGCTTGAGTATTCCCCTGTGAGATTAGAGCTCTCTCAATGTTAAGGGCTCTAGGAACAAGATCATCATAAGATATGATGCTTTGCATTTTCAAGTGGAAAGATAGATTGAGGTCTAAATTTTCTATGATGATTCCCACTTGTTGTTCATCGAGAAGAGGAAACTTTCTCTTACTATCTCTTTGTCTCCACTGTTGTAAGAAATTAGCGAAAGATTCTCCTTTTTTTGTTTTAGAATGTACAATTCCTCTAGATTTACGTCCATGTCAAGGTTGAAGGAGAAGTGATAAATGAATTTATTGGTAATTTCTTGGATTTTTTTTATGTCGGGAGGTAAGTGAGAAAACTGATCCATGGTAGGACTTGTTAAACTTTGAGGGAAAAGGCACATTAAATAAGAATCATTGTAGGCCACCTCCATACACATGATGTTAAATTATTTGACATGGTCCACAGGATTTCCTCTCCATTTGTATTTATTAAATTTGGGGATTTCAAATCCGAGAGGGAATGGTACCATTGCAATGTTTTAGTCAAATAAGGACATAGATTCTGTGTATGGGGATTCTTTGTCTTGCCCATTCGAAGAACTTGCATTTCTTGTGATAGCAGTTTAAATTGTGATGATAGATCATCTTGTGGGTTTTGTGGAGGAAAATATGGTGGGATGACAGATGAGTTGTATGTAAGATTTTGATATGATAAGGTGTTGTATAGGGTGTATGGTGGTGTAAGTTTTTGTGAGGGTGATTGTGGTGTTGATGTGTATGTTCCTAACACATTTGTATTGACGATGTTTTGTTGAGGATTATAGTAGGAACTTGGTTTTTGTTGTTGTTGTTGGGCATACTATTGAGCTAGTAAGGCTTGTTGTTGTTGTTGTGCCACTAGGGCTTGTTGTTGGGCCTATTGTTGTTGTTGTCCCATGAAGGCTTGCTATTGGGATTCCTGTTGTTGTTGCATCATGAGGGCTTGTTGTTGGGTTTGTTGTTTTTGTTGTTGTTGTTGTGATGCTAAAGCTACTTGATGAGCTTGATGTTGTTTTTGGGTTACGGATTCTTGTTGTGCTGCTAAGGTTGCTTGTTGTTGTTGTGTTGCCTCATGTGCCACTAAGGTTGCTTGTTGTTGTTGTTGTTGTTGTGTTGCCTATTGGGACACTAAGGCTGCTTGTTGTTGTTGGACTACTAGTGTTTCTTATTGTTGTTTTTTTTGGATGGCTTGGTGATAAGCTTGTTGTTCTTGTTGTAAAGCTAGGGCAAGCACTTGCAATGTAGGATTAGGTGGTTGTTGGGATATTTGAGATGGATTGTGAGTGTTGATGTTCTAATTGGGTAGTGGATTGTTGACGAGAGGTGGAGGGTTCCCTTGGTTTAAATCCCTTGTAAGATGGTGGATTGAGGTGGAGGGATGTAAGTTTGAGGTCTCGTTTGATTTTGCATGGTAAAGGGGACTGTGGGAAAAGATGAGGATGGTGCCATTAGATTTTGTGATGGAAATGACACACTAGGACCTTGAGTCCATTGATTAAAAAGATTCCCTTGTCCCATGTCTTGAGGATTTCCTTGTGCTAGGGATGTAAACAAGGTATTACCTAGGTTGGTGGGATTCATGACCAAGGGATTGTTCTAAGATGGGTTTATAATGGATGGGGTGGATGTGCTTTGTGAAACCAATGGTACAGATGAACCAATGGGAGGATTGGGTAAAGATGTCCCTATCTGCATTAAGGGTTGACTCTGTGGTATAGTATTGACATGCCCTTGTGTGATGTTTTGAGACACTTGGTCCATACTACTTTATGTGATGGTGGGCACACTTGTGGTACTCGTGGGTATGGATGAAGAGGGGCGTCCTCAATATGTGGAGGTCGTGGTGGAGTGATGAAGTTTGAGAGGTTTAAATGGTTTTTTGGGATCTTCAGGAATGTGAGGAGCACCAAAGGTAGGTGTCCAAGTGGTTTTTTGGGATGGAGGATTGGTATCAAGGGTGCCCATAAGTGTGTTGCTTTCAAATGGAAGATTTAGACCAAATTCATTGGCAAGGTTAGTTGCAAGACTGGGAGTGAATTCTTGATTTAGCCCTAGTGATGGAGTTGTGAAGCCGTGTGTCAAATTTTGTGTAGAAAATGATGGGGAAATAAGAGCTACGTTTTCAAAGGCTCGATGTTCCATGATTTTCTCCCTAGTAAGTTCAAAGGGATTATTCATGATGTCTTCTATCTCATATGGTCCTGATGGAGATGAGGGTTGTTGTGATGGGGTGGCTTGACTTCTCAAATCAAATTCTAGAGGATTTGAATCAATTTAGGTAAATGTTACTTTGGTTTTCTCCATGATTTCTTGTGTTGTGATCTTGTCCTTACCATAAATTTTGTGTCACCTTTGGGAGAGTTGTGTTGAGATTTGTAATGGTTGAACTCTCTAGTTGACTCAAATCTAGGTAAAAGGGATGCTCTAAGTCTTTTTGGAGCAATGATGATAATGGGGGGATGAAAAGGTGGGTGATGTGGAGAGTGATCTTTGCAAATGTTTTGGGACAACACTTTTGACTTGAGTTTGATGTTTTGATGTTAGGATAAAGGATGTTTATCAACTAGGAAATATTTAGGGTAGACTCATGACCTTCAAGATGGCCTAGTTCAAAGATGATAACTAACTCAACCAAATGCATGGAAAAGGATTCATTTCACATAAAAAATAACCCATTTAGGGTTTTGGGTTGATTGATGTCCAAGTCAAAAAATGTTGGTGTTTTCAAAAAAATTGCAAAGTTTGGTGAAGTGAAGGATAAAATTTGATGAAGGGGTGAATGAAATGTTTGACCCAATGTTGGATTAGAATGAACCTTTTTTTTCCAAGACCAAGGTAGTGAGAATGATGCTAGACCTCTAAATTTTTCAAATCCTGAAGACTAATGTTGACCTAAATGAGAGGATAGATGTGGGTATGCAAATTTGGTTCGTTCCTCCTAGATCAAACATAATAATTTCTTAACAAGAGGTCATGATTGCGATAAAGTATTAATGCCCACTTCCTACCAAAATTTGAATTACAATACCTACGTTTGTAATGGAAACATGTAGATCTTCCCCTACAAATTTTGATTGTGTGATAGATCATTTATAGGAGTTCAAGACCATGAAAAGGACCAAGGTTTTAGATAGGTTGATTATCATGAAAAACACTTGGGTTTCGACTCATAGAGAACATGTAGATGTGTGGATGTTTCCTCAATGCGTGTTCATAAAAGTTTAATAACAACTTATTTCTGTTTTGGTAGAGTGTTGAAATTTGGTTTTTGATTTCTTTTGAACTAAGATGCCTAAGTTTGAAGTGACAAGTTGTAGACCTTCTATTGGGGATTCTGATTTTGCGTGAGATCATTTAGAAAAGTTCAAGTTTATGAAAGAAAAGAGGATATTTATTGCCACACAGTTGGTGGTAATATGGGCCTTCCAGCCTCAATATCAGTTTTTTCCTCTTCTTCGTCTAAGATGTTTGTGGCATTTCTCCACTGAGTGGGTGTTTCTTTTGTGAAAAAAGTGAAGCTTCTCAAACTACTAATGATATTGGTCTGTTCTTCGTTAATGAGTTCAAAGTTTCGTTGAATGATAACAGCTTCAAGTTCAGGTTGTTCAATGGGAGAAATTGGTCTCCAAATAGTCATGTGGGGTTCAATTTGTCAATTTATCTTGCTTAAGTGAATTCATTTTACCACAAACACTTGTCTTGATTATGTTTTCAAACTAGATGTTTATGTCAAAAACATCATAACTTTCACAATGTCCATTTTGTGAGAATCATGAGGTTGAAACCATAATTTCCTATGTTGTCTTTGGAAAATATGGATTGAGATATAAGTCAAGATATTTATAAATCTCTATGGATAGAAATCCTTAGGATAAGTAGTAATATCAAGGCTATTTCAAAAGGTATCCATATTTAAGCCAAAGTGTTTAAAATTTTGAGGAAGATGGCGAATGTTTGAAATGGTCATACTTGTTGAGTCCCTGCTCGGATTTCTCCAAACACTAAGACATTGCAAATAGTTAGAGATTTGGCGACACTGGCTCCCCTCCATGACACACACTTCTCAAGACCACCAAATCTCAAAATCCTAAGAATCTAAAGATCCTAAGGATTTTTTTTTCAATAATGAATAGTACAAATGTGGGGCGGCTTTAGAATGACCATTCTTGCACCAACAAGCATTAAGAATTTTTGGCAACTAAACAATGGTTCTTAGTAACAAACTAAGAACACCTAACCATATACACACCCACTTTTCCACTTAAGGCTCTTACTATTGTTATCATTCCACTTAAGGCATGGTACTAGGTGCAGTATGTTATACAGTCTAGGATAGAAGGTACTTTCTCATGATTTCCCAACCTTTAATAAATCCCATCGGTAAACGTGCTTGCAAGAACTTGCCTATGAGTTTCCCATTGCAGCGTGTATCTCATAGTAAGTCCTCTCTTATGGGTGACACAAAGCATAAAAGTGTACTTAAGTATTTATCTTCACCCACAACCACAAAAAGCACAAGGGGATTGGATACGTACTGTAAGTGCACACAAACAACGAAGTACACTTGGAGTGTTTCTCTTCACCCAAGATCACACGAAGTGCAAGGGGATTGGATACGCACTACAAATGTGTCACAACAAAGTAGACACTCATTCATTGTTTTGACTAAAGCTAAGATGAATTCATTTTATGCACCAAACAAAATGTTAAGTTACCTTGTTCAATTTTAAACCCAAAAGACAATGAAGAAATGAGGGTTGAATTTTAGTCCCGTTTGAGTGTTCGTTTTAAACCCAAATGTAATCTAGTGAGGTCCTAGAACGTAAAGTAAAAAGCATAAGAAATTGGGTTATAATTGCCCCAAAGCATCAAACGCTTGTTACGATCATAAAAATCTTAAGATGAGAATGCTTCTTCACTTTAACTTTGTGTCGTCCAATCTTGTAAAACCGCATTAGTCTAAAAACCAAAACAATGTTAGAGCCATGTTAGTACCCTGATGAATCGAAAAAATTTAAACACATGCTGAAAAAATGATTGTTAAAATTCTTACCAAAGTTGGGTGTCGCTATTCATGATAGCATCACTCTGGTGAACAAGGGTTTCACTCTGGTGAATTTGGGCAGTGCTCTGTAGACAAACCAAAGAGCACAATAGTGTCACTATTTGGTTGGGTGTTGCTGTTTGCAAATCTTTGATACCTCTATAAATTATTAGCATCATCATTTTTTTAATCAACATTGGAACATTTAATAGGTGTCGCTATTTGAAATGATGATAGTGTGGCTATATGGTGACGTCCTGCAAAGGCATCACTAAAATTGTGTTGGGCGTCACTCTATCCTACAAAAGTCAAAATAAATGAAATTCAAGCAATAAATTGATTAAATTTGACTGGTTTTCCCTCCTAGCACCAGAATGTCAACCGAGGATATTAGTATGGGCCGATTATGCTTGATCCATGAAGAATCGAAGCATAACGTAGCAACTAATACTCAATCTTAAACAAGATCATTCAAATGAAAGTTAAGCTAAAAATTTATTGAAACTAAACATTATGAACTATGAAAGCATTTAAATGTTCACTCTAACTCATTTAAAACTTATCCCGTTTTGGAATTGGTGTCATGTTGATGTGGAACAATGACCCTTTCCCAATCCTGTGATCAATGAGTTTGTTTTGTTAGAGTAATTGGCTATTTACTTGATTAATTAAACAATATTTGTTTAATTAATTAAAGTTCCCTTTTATCTCTTTTACACTTAAGCTAACATTAGGTGCATAATAATTATTTATTTTATTAATTATTAATGTGCAATCCTAGGGTTTTCCATTTTTAGGTTTTTTTGACCTATATGTGGTTGAAACTTTTCTTTTGTATTATTCTTTTACACATTGGTAAATACAAAGCTCCACATCTTTGAGAATTTTTACTGTTTTATGTGTTGCTTCTCTTTGCTTCTCCCTATAACAGGTATTCTTAGCTTGCAGAGATCATTGGGCTCCTATGAAGTTGTATTTTCTCAACTCCTACATGGTATCAAAGCATCAGATCTGTAGCTACTTTTTCTTGTTTTGAGAATTTTTGCATTGGAAGCAGATCTGGGTTTTAGAAGTTTTCTATTGTGGATCTAGGGGGATTTTATTTTTGGTGCACTTTGGGAAAAAACTGACATCACGGTTGAGTCCAGAAGGCCCAAAAACCCCTATTTTCACATAAAGTTTGTCAGATTTGGCCATTGTCGACTGGGGAGGCAAAAAAAATTATGCCCAGGGTGCGTAAGGCCCCAAACACATTTTTTGAGGCAAAAATTTCAAAAAAAAATGAAGGTTTTTTGGATTTTTTCAGGCACCTCCAGTTCAAAAGGCAGCCGCCACCCACCCACCACCCAGTGGCCACCAACTGCCGCCGAGCCACTGGTGGCTCTCCTCCCACTGCCATCGCTCCCAGCCTGCCGACCGCCGTCGTTGATGGCTCTCCTACTGTCGTCACCGCTCTCAGCCTGCCGACCATTGCCGCCGCTCCCAACCCGCTGACCGTTGCCACCGATGGCTCTCCTACCATCGCCACTGCTCTCAGCCCACCAACCGTCGTCGCTCCCTCCAGCCCCCGCAAGCTTAACCACTCGCTGATGGTCTTGTGGAGGACCGAGCGCCCGACGCTCAACCCCGCCGACCTACCAGCCCCCACAAGTGATCACATGGGTGACTGAGGGCTTAGCCCAAGCTCCAGCTCCCTGGTCCGCCCAGGCGACCAAGGGCTTTTTTTTTAGCTCCAGGGTGCTAAAGGGGGTATGATAGGGCATTTAAAGCTACTTTCATAAAATTGGACATATCTCGGGCATTTTAGCTCGGATTTTTGAATGAAAATAGGCATCGGAAAGCTGATTTCGTGCCGGACGCCATGATACTAGTAATTTTTCCCAGATTTTCTTTTGACTGTATTTTTTCCATTCAAAGTGGGGTCTTTTTTTTTGCACTTCCGAGGCCATAGAAGGTGCAAACAGACTCTGTTTTTCAAAAACAAATAGGTGTTGGAAAGCTCTTAGCATGCTCTATTTAGATCTATGATATTTTTTCTCAGAATTTTCTTTAGGTACACGAGATTTTGTTTTGAATCTTTTTTGCTTATGCATTGCTTCCTCTTTCTCAATTTGTACTAGGGTTTGGGTTTATCTCTTGTGGGGGGGTGTTTTTTTCTTGCTTTCTGTCATTTATATCAAAAAACCCGAACACCAAAACTCTCAAAAAAACAATCAAACCCTTATGCATCTTCTGTCTATTCTGAAATATCACATAATAATAAAAAACACAAGCAGGTACAGGTGCAAGGTTTCATGGCAGACTCCTTAGTTGAGTTACTCACATCACACAACTATCACACCTAGAAGTCTCACATGATGAGGCTTCTCAGGTCACGAGGGTTGTGGTCTTGTTTAGATGACGTTCAGCCTCAGTTGCAGTGTCCTTTTGAGATTCTTCATCACAGGAACAAGATGGATGAAGCTATGGGTTTGCTATCCATGCATGTTTCAGACAATCTTCTGTTTCACCTTAATGCTTCGCTCACTCCTCGAGCCATGTGGTTGAAGTTTGAGACACTTTTTGGGACCATTAATGAGTTCCGAGCATTACAGATTGAGGCAGAGCTGATTTCAGTGTTACCTGAATCATTTCCCACTATTGAGGACTTTTTGAACAAGTTCAAAACTATCCACACTATTTTACAGGATTGTGGCAAGGATAAGTCAGACACAAAGTGCATTTACTTGATCCTTTCGAAGCTTCATGGTCCATTTCAAATATTTGCTTCTTCCTTCTATTCCACCATGGATGGCCTAGGTGCTCATTTTACCATGCCTACCTTGATGTGTTTTGTGAGCATTTGTCTCGTGAGCAGTCACACCTTTCTCAGATAGATATGCTCTCAGGATCAAAGAACAAAGCATTGGTTGCTCAGTCATCTCAAGAGAAACTGAAGCAAAAACTGAAGCTTAAGAAAGATTCTGTAGGTAGTGAGCATTCCTCCAAACCATCTCCTAAGTCCGATTCCAAACCACCACTTAATCTGAATCAAGGGAAATATTCGAAGTCTGGAGAGTCTTCCTCCAAAACTAAGATGAAATCAGGAGACACTTGCAACTTATGTGGCAAGGAAGGACATTCAGTTTCCAGGTGTTGGAAATGATTAGAGGCTTTAGAGGAAGCCATGCAGTAGCATCACATCTCCTCACCTCAGTCGTCTTCTCCTTCCACAGGGAAAGGCCATGCTCTCACTGCTCGAGCATCGACCTATGGGTCCACTTGGATTTTAGATTATGGCGCTTCTCACCATATGACTCCAACTCAGCAGTTGGTCACTTCTCTTGCTTCTTGTGGTACTTCACAGATTGCAGTGGGTGACTCTACACAACTTTCAGTCTTGGGTTCAGGTTCTATCTCTTTGGATGGGGGTACTCTACAGGATGTTCTGGTTGTTCCTGACATCTCGACGAACCTCCTATCCATTTATCAGATTTTCCATTTTGGCTCTGGTAAGACAGTTGAGTTCTCACCACATGATGTGGTTATTTGGGACCTCCATGACTCTTATTTGGTTGTGGCTACTGGGTATGTCAATACTGTATCTCGTCTTTACAACTTTGATGGATTTGAGCCTTCTGAGGGTACAGGTTCATCTCTTATAGCACATGCAGATTCAGTGAGTAAGCTTTGGCATGAGCATTTGGGCCATGTCAATTACAGATATCTTCAGTAGATGAGTACACATGCACTTGTTCTTGGTCTTCCACATATTTCCTGCACATATGGTATTTGTCGTGGTTGTGTGCTTGGCAAGCATCATAGGGATCCCTTTCCGAAGGGAACAACCACTCATGCTTTGGCACCCTTGGAGTTGATTCATAGTGACCTCATGTAATTTCCCACTCCTTTTTCTAGGGCCAATTTTGTACTCACATTCATTGATGACTTCTCCAGACGCACATGGGTGTACTTTCTTAAGTATAAGTCTGATGTCTTTGATTCCTTTCGAATCTTCAAGACATTTGTAGAGAAGCAGTCTAGCCTTTCTATTCGGTAGATACATACAGATAATGGGGGGGAGTATGTGAATCATCCTTTCAAATATTTTTGCACTGAGCATGGTTTGCAGCATCAGCTAACTGTTCCCTACACCCCTCAGTAGAATGGTCTCGCTGAGAGAAAGAACAAGACTTTACAAGAGATGGTGAATTGTATGATTCAGTCCAAGTCCATGGATCCATCCTTTTGGGCTGAAGTAGTTAATTGTGCCAACTATATTCAGAATCAGATGCCTCACAAGGCGATTTGACATATGACTCATGAGGAGGCTTGGTCTCATGAAAAACCTGATGTTTCATCATTTCGATTATTTGGTAGTGAGGCATGGGCATTTATTCCTGATGCTCAAAGGAGAGCCATGGAGCGAAAGAGTCGACCCCTCATTTTTGTTGGCTATTGTGAGGATGTTAAGGCATATAGGTTTTTTGATCCTGATTCTAGAGAGGTCCTGTTTCGATGAGATGTCTAGTTTGATGAGCGCCTTCCCACAGTGGATACCCTATCTCCAATGTCTACTTCACTACCTACTCCTCCCACTATAGCTCTTCAAGATTATGTTGAGGATGATTCTGATGAGGATGATGATGATCCCCCATCTCCACCTCCACTTGCTCCACCTCAGATGCCCAAATGGGCTCACTTTACTGTTGAGGCAGCAGGATCTATGGCAGGTGATCCTTTAGACACTCGTTGCACCCGTTCTCATATTGCGGGTTCTAGTCTTTTGAGTCATGCTCTTTTAGAGGATCCTCAGAATTTTTTAGAGGCGACAGGTCACCTTGAGTGGGATAGTGCTATGGAGGAGAAGTATTCTTCTTTGATGAGGAATAGTACTTGGGATCTTTGTCCTCTTCCTAAGGGTAGAAAGATGGTTCGGTGCAAATGGTTGTATCGCACCAAGTATGTTGCTGATGGTTCTATTGATAAGTACAAAGCACATCTTGTTGCGAAGGGTTTCTTGCAGGTTGAGGGTATTGATTACTCTGAGACATTTACCCTGTTGCCAAGATGAATTATATTCACTTTGTACTATCACTTGCAGCTTCTAGGGGATGGCCCATTTTTCAGATGGATGTGAAGAGTGCGTTCTTGCATGGTGACCTACAGGAGGAGATCTATATGGAGCAAGATCAGGGATTTGTGTAGGATACTTCTTTGGTTTTCAGACTTCGGCATTCATTATGTGGTCTGAAACAGACCCCTCGAGCTTGGTATGAGAAGATGGACTCTTTTTTGCTCTCCACTGGTTTCACACGCTGTCATTCTGATCCCACAGTCTATATTTAGAATCTTGAGGGTGAGATCCTGATTCTTGTGCTATATGTTGATGATCTCCTCATCACAGGTAGCTCATCCTCTATGATTCAACATGCTCAGCGAGCTTTGATGGAGCAGTTTGAGATGACAGATCTCGGTCTTCTGCACTATTTTCTTGGTCTTCAAGTGATCCAGTCTTCTAATGGGATCTCCATTTACTAGTAGAAGTATGCTCTTGATATGCTTCAATGCTTTGGCATGCTTGATTGCAAGCCTGCCCCTACACCTTTTCAGTCAGGGGTTGTTTTGACTACTACTTGCCCCACTCCTTTAGTAGATTCTACACTTTACAGGAAGATGGTTGGCAGTTTGTTGTACCTGACTCACACTCGTCCTGATCTTTCCTTTGCAGTTGGCCTTGTCTCTCAATTCTCCCATGATCCTCATGAGAGTCACTAGCAAGCTTCCAAACATATTTTGAGGTACATTCAGGGCACCATTTCTTATGGCATTCACTACACATTAGGGGATCCTCACATTGTTGGCTACACTGACTCAGATTGGGCTAGTGATGTCAATGATCAGAAGTCTACTTTTGGCTTTGTTTTCTATCTTGGCTCTGGTCCTATCACATGGTCTTGCAAGAAGTAGACTGCTCATGCATTATCATCTACAGAGGCTGAGTACTGAGCTATTGTGCTCGCTAGTCAGGAGATTTTATGGCTTCGATAGTTGATGACTGAGTTTGGTTTTCCTCTTAATAGTCCCACTATTCTTTGGTGTGACAATCAGAGTTCTATACACATTTCTCACAACTCGGTGGAGCATCAGTGGAAGAAGCACATTGAACTTCATATGCATTTCATCAGATAATTGATTCAGGATGGTTCTCTCATCTTGGAGTATATTCCCACTGTCGAGCAGGTTGCAGACATCTTCACGAAGCCTTTTGCATTGTCGCGCTATCTTCAGTTGCGCTCTATGCTTGGGGTGAAGGAAGTTGTCCTTGGGGGGTCTTTATTATGCCTTCCTTCCTTCATGTTTCTTTCAACATGTTCTTCTATCTCTTTTTGGAGAGGAGTTTTTTCCCACTGGGTTTTCTCCTTTTCTTCGTTTCATAGAGATTTCCTTGTACTTGGGTACCTGATCTGGCCTTGTTGTCGAGACCCATTTTTTTTGCTTTCAATAGCTACTTCTAGGTTTTAGCTTCTCCCTAAGTCTAGCTTAAGGGGGGGTGTTAGAGTAATTGGCTATTTACTTGATTAATTAAAGTTCCCTTTTATCTCTTTTACACTTAAGCTAACATTAGGTGCATAATAATTAATTATTTTATCAATTATTAATGTGCAAGCCCAGGGTTTTCCATTTTTAGGTTTTTTTGACCTATATGTGGTTGAAACTTTTCTTTTGTATTATTCTTTTACACATTGGTAAATACAGAGCTCCACATCTTTGAGCATTTTTACTGTTTTCTATGTTGCTTCTCTTTGCTTCTCCCTGTAACAGGTATTCTTAGCTTGCAGAGATCATTGGGCTCCTATGAAGTTGTATTTTCTCAACTCCTACATGTTTCAATCGATTCTATTGAAGAGAATCAATGAAACAATTGTGAGATGTGAATGAAAACATGATTTATGCTAAATTGAGCATGATGCAAGAGTTAATCTACCATGATTTTATGCTAAAAGATGTAGATATGCATTTGCTAAGCTAATGTAAATGAGGTTAAACTAAAAGATTCAAACCCTAATTATTTATTTAGCTAAATGGATGCATGGAAGCTAAGTTATTATGCAACTAATTTAAACTAAAAATTGCTAAATGTGTGCAAAGATGAGTGTGAGTGTGAGTGATTTCAAGAGCATAAGTTTTCTCTAAAAAAGATGGATCCATTTGTCTCCAAATAGTGTTCTATTTATAGGAAAGAAAATGAGAAATGAACGGTTGAGATTGTAAAAGCTAATCAACAGTCAAGGATGGAGGAAATGGGAGGCATGGATCATGGATTCTCATCAACGGATGATAATGCAAGATGAGATTTAATCAAGGGTTCTCATTCCTTCCAAACAAGCACACTTTTGACTTGTACAAGAGGCCAAAAGTTAACTTGCCCAAGGAGTTTCAAGTTTAACTTGCACGTGAAGCTTTGTGAGAATATTCCCTTTCTTAAATGATTGGAGGAAAAAGAATATTCTTTGGAATATTCATGGGTGAGGAAAAAATAATATTTTTCTAATTAAAACAAAGTTGAATTGTGCAAAAGCGGTGGGAATATTCCATTGCAAGTGGGAGGAAAGAGATTAATTAGATAATTGCTAATTTAAACAAGGTTTTAATCATGCAATTAGGGAAATTAGAAGAATAAAGTGATATTCATTAAATTAAATGATCTAATGAATGGGGAAAAGGTGAGATGACATCTAATTAAATGACTTAGGGTTATTTAATTAAATGGGAAGACTTAGAGAATTAAATTAAATACTTTGATTTATTTAATTTAATGAGATGAAATGTTAGTGTGAAAGGGGGGAATTAACCTCGTAAAATTAATTAGGTTAATAGATGTGAATGATGCAATTAATTAAATAACTAGGCTAATTTAATCAATTAAGTGAAAAGAGGATGGGTTTTAGGATGAAATGATGTTAGTATACTTGATTTGAGAGTATGATATCATTCAGGACATTTTTTAGTGTCTATATCCATATATGCATTCCATCACATAACATTAAATGAAATGAATATTCATTCATAATCTTCTGATAAACAAAGTGCAACCATATATATTTCCAATCAGAATTCCAAATACATTCACATATGCAATAATTTACCTTAACATAGTAAATAGGTAAACACACAATGGGATGTGACATACTCCCCCCTTGTGAATCATCATCCCTGATGATTTTATGTAGCAACATAAACTAAACAAACAAACAAACATTGTTTTTCAAGAACTTTCATAAGAACATAAGACATGTGGAAACTTTTGCTCTATCTTAGCATAGTCTTCCCAAGTGGCAGAATCCTCTGCATACTAGTCCCATTGTACTTTGCACTACAAAAATTCCCTGTTACACAAGTGAAGCTTATGCATTCTGAGGACCTTGATAGGCTCAAATGTTACCACTTTGGAGTCATGTACCTATAAAGCATTCCAATCAATTACATGATTATCTCCTAGTATATACTTCTTTAGTGTGAAAAACGTTATGCATCCAAGAAAGAGTTGGTGGAAACACAATTCGGTAAGCTACAAGATTCATTTCCTCAAGAATCTAAAAAGGGGGGCCTACATAGCATGGAGCTAGTTTGGTTGATTTTTCAAGCTTGATGGAACTTCTATGAGGTTTTACCCTTAACAATACCTTGGATCACCTATTGCAAAATTCTTGGGTACTTGGTTTGCATCTACATAACTTTTATTTCTATCATTGGCTTCATGTAGCCTATGCTTAACAATCCTAACCTATTCTTCCATTTCAGCCAACATATCTGGCCCAAGACTCACCCTATCCTCAAGTTTATCCCAACTTATAGGGGTTCAACACTTTCGACCATATAATGCTTCAAAAGGAGCCATCTTTATTGCAGAATGGTTGGAATTGTTATAAGCAAGTTCCACTAAAGGACACATGGACCCTAGGCATAAACCACACCATCCTCGATCATCCACTCAATAACTATCTCATAACCAATAGGGGATCCACAATTCCTCCTATCTGATACTAATATACTGCTAATCATTATATCCAACAACACAGGTAGAACATTAAACTATGTCTACATATAACTCATGTTGATCTCATAGTCCTCTATATCGAGATCATTTTTCATGAACACTCAATTGAGTGCCAATTCCCCACCATCTGTATCATAAACCACTCACTCACCATGGATAGTGATCCAAAAGATCCTCCACGCATCCTCGAGGGTGATCATCACCTCTCTAGTTAGTAATAGGAAGGAGCTTCACTCGTACCATCTCTCAACCAAGGTTCTCATCATAGCCCTATGCACATGAATCTCAAGCATATAAGCAACATAAAACAATCCCACAACTCCTAGGAATGTACACTCATCCTCACTAATCTGCCATGTCAATCTCATAGCATTCAAATGCCTCTCACATGACATAAAAGGCTCTTGCCTACCCTACTGTTATGAAATAACTTGCACAATAGAAGAATATGATATGAAATATGCTGCAAATACTTGATAATAACTGAGAATAACAAGCCACTTCGAGGGGGAAAGCCTCCAAATATCTCTAATGCGAACACACTTCACACTTGATGATGAAATAAGACTCACAACCTCCTATATATACCTCTTTATGCCAAGGATATCACCTAGGCCGACTTAGACACACCTATATAAGACTTAGGCCGACCTAAACAACTAAATAACAATATACTAATGATAATATGACTTAATAGAGAGTTAAGATAGCCACAAGCCGACTATTCATAACCCGATGTACAATAATATTAAGGGCGTAGCACCTACATTCAAAAAGCACACTTAGCCAATCCATTTTCTATTATTTTCCTAAAAACCTAATAATTGCACCATTTCAAGTGTCAATTGTGTCAACACTATCATTTGTGCCATTTTTGGCAATAAATAAGCCCATATCGATGAATGTGCCAATTAGGGCATCTAACACATCTATTCCAAATTCACTAAGCACCAATAACAACAATTGCACCACTTTAGAAGCAGTTGCGTCATTTTAGAAATAATTATGCCACTTTAGAAACATATGTGCACCATTTCATAACAATCACACCCCAAACAATAATTATGCAACATTTATAGTTGTGCAATAGCACAACAATTACACCATTAGATGACACATGTACTAAACCCACCTATAAATGTGTAGTTTTCAGACAACTGCATAAAAGAAACCTACATATGCACTATACAAATGCACCAAACTATCACATTTATGCCAATGTCATGCTTATTGTGTCAAACCCTACTTTAATGTATTGTCCAAAATCCTAACTTTTCCCTAATAAATGCTATTAATTATGCAAATGACAAAGAATGTTCAAAGTACCTACCTCAACTGGAATTTCATCCCTTTTTCCATACATCCTCACCCACTCCACATGATGATCACCCTCTAAAATACCTGCTATTCTTTCCACAACTCCACTCAAGAAAACTAGAGCTCACTCAATTTACACAAAACAAGGAGTGCATATGAAGAGATAATCCCATCCCACCCACTTTTCATACTCCATAAACCCTAATTTTTCCATCCCACCATCCCCTACATCTCCCTAACCTATTTTTATACATTTCATTTTAACTATTCCTCTCATATTCCCCATCGAATTCATTCCTTTTCGAGAGTTTGCTTACAAAATTATTTTTATAAATTTTTTTGTCAAACTCTCGAGAGGGAATCCCACCTCCATTTTTATTCATCGAGGAAAACTGGGGCATGTCACCAAAAATTATATAATTTCTTTGAAACAACACCATTAAAACACATTGTCTTAAAGAGGGGAAAAATATACACTTAAATTTGTCTAACATGTTTCTTCTGAAACATATCATTTTCTCTCATCTAGCCTAATCAATTTATCTTCAACATTTCATTAAATTAATAATTATTTTCCCCTCATCTTGGTAATTAAATGATTTTTAATTATTTAATTATTCTAATTTCAAATTTTCCTTCATTTCCAATTTAATTAAATAATTTTGAATTATTTAATTAAATTATCTATTTCATCACTTCTCCTCTATAGTTAATTAAATATAATTAACATTATTTAATTGCTTTATTAATTATTCATATTTCCTAAGTTTAATTAAATAATCGATTATTATTTAATTAATCAATTTCTCATTTTCCACCTTTCAAATTAAAAAATTAATTTTAATTATTTAATTTATCCAATTATTTCTCAACATTATCTTCTTAAATAAATAAAATTATTTATTCATTTATTCATTTCCATCTTGCACATGTAATTAATAAATAATTTATTTAATTATTTATTAATTACCCATGCATTTCCACCTCACTAGTTGACTAAAACTTACTCTTAGTCCACTCATTAATCAATTGCATTCCACTCCCACTCACTTCGAGTTCACTAGGCAATCAATTATGTCTAGAAATGGCCAGTCTCACTTATCTCTCCAATCAGTTTTCTTAGCTGACCCATGCAATTAGTTAGCTACAATTAGGAGATCAGTTAACTCCTCATCAATTCCTCTCATCAAATCTAAGCCATTGATCGATTTAGTCTCCCATCTGATCTTGACCATTAATCGATATCACCAAAAATCTATAAATCCAACCCTCCTATAATCTATTCTTCTCACTTTCATCATTATAAAGAAACTATACACATACTATCAATGTTTTGTGCTACAAAATATGAGAGCAATTATCACTATACTTTTCTTCAAGGTGCAAAGAGGATAATAATGGAGCTAATCTAAGGAAAATTATGTGGAGTTGTGTGTGTGCAGGTTTTGTTGTGTTTTATTATTATTGCAATTTGTCTTAATGTTCTTGTTGACATTTCATGCCCCCTACATGACCCATCATTGTTAATCGATATGAGAAATCCTACATGGTCCATCTTGTATGATTTTTCCTTGAGAAGGTTCCTAAAATTGGATAAGTCCTAGGTTTTCGTGCTTTCAGGTTTTCTCTTACCTTCCTTATGTCATACCTTCTCCATTGCTCTTTCTCCTTCTCTCTTTCACCCTTCTACCTATCATTTTTTCCTAAGTGTTTCAGGTTTCGGTCATCAACCCTCCCCCTTATCATTTACCATCCCTTCATCTTAACCTTAAGCCTCCCTCCCGACTCTCGAAGTTTGATTTAGTTCCTCAAAAATTTGACTGTGTTGCACTTTTAAACTTCAGGCATCAAGCTTATCTCTTTCCTCATACTTTCTATCGAACATGAAGTAGGAATTCTTCCCAATCTCTGATCCCTGAAATGTCCTTTCGCCTTTCAGGAATCGGGCCTTTGTCTTACACCTTTCTTCCTTCCCCCCTTTAATCCAAAATCAACTAAGTGTTGAGGTTTTGGACTTTAGACATCGAGCTTCTCTTTTACCTCTTACCTTTCTTTGGTAAGAGGTAGCTTGTCCCTCCGACCCCCAATGACTCTCTTTGGACATCGAGCTTCAATCTTCCCCTTTACCCTTTTTGCATTTGTGATAAGGTGTAAGCCTTCCCTCTAACCTCTGAATCTTGAAAAGGGTGACCTTTGCAGACTTCGTGATTCACCCTTTCAACTTCCCTCTTTTTTATTTCCTTTGGTATGCATAAGTGGTATATTGTAGGCTTGACACCTGATCTTCAATAGGTTGCTTTTTAGGTCCCCAGACTATTTAATGCATAGCAAATTTTTCCTTTCGGGCCCAATGCCTCGATATTCCATGGAATGATGTGTTTTTGCACGACACCATTAATGCTTGAACCACCTCCTCAACTACATGTTTCAATTTTTGGACAACCAAGACAACATTCAATGTATTCTCTAACTTCTTCAAGTGGATTTTGTCACACCCATACTCATTTATTGATGCTATTTTATCCCTTCTAATAGATTCATACCCATATCCTTGATTTTATGGGAGATTTGGATGCACTTTCAAGCAAACATTTATGGAAAGGGTATGGTGTCTAGGTTTTGGTTTCTCCGCGCTCTCCTTTTGGCGTAGATTTTATGAGCAGATCTTTCTTGGATCGGATTTCTTCTAACTGCTAACCCTATTTGGGTTAGGGTTTGGTTGTATTCATCTAGGTTATGCTTGATCTATAAAAGAAACACTTGTATTCATTCTATGGGTTTTTCTTTTTGGATCCTCTCACAATTTTCTTTAGTAGACACTGTATTTCTACATTCTCCCATTGTAAGTCTAGCTTTGTGCCTTATGTTAATAAATTCTAGCTATTGTCACAACTATTTCTTGCATGTTTGAGTAAAAATTCCTACCTTCTTTCCCAAATGTTTTTTTTAGTTGATTTGTTGATGTATTGAGTAACCTTAAGCAAATAAGGAACAACTTTCTATCTTTGTGTATCACCTCTATTTCCATTTCATGTTCTTCTTCTATCTCTTTTCCTTTTTGAGTTGTTAGAGTAGAGTAGTGATAAGATTTCATGTGTTGGGTTAGACCAACACATTTGCACTTAGATTAGAAGAGGAAGTTGGCCTTCTTTGGAGGCTTGACCCCATTCATGCAAGGTCCCACACCTTGAGGTCATTTCCATTATGTCATTGGAATGTTGAACCCCATGTTTAGTAGGGTGCAATTTTTGGCATGCCCGATAGGATGAGAAGAAATTTCACTTCATCTTGTTGAGAGAGAGGTGTTGCTCTTAACATTTATTTCGTAAAGAGGCACTCAAACAAAGCACTTGGGGGCTCTAGATTTCAGAGGACTCTACATCAAAATTTGGTGACTCGATCACTGCCTAGAATCACGTGTCAAAGCAAACCTGAACATTCATGCCAAGAATTCATACTAGAGAATCTTCTAGAGGTAACTTCGAATACACTGAGCTCTCATATTTTACTTCTAAAAGAATAAATAGACAATATTTGTCACCCATTAGGAGAAATAGAGGCACAAATCCATCTTCTAGAACTCAATCTATATCACCATTGGGAAGATTATTTCAAGCTAGAATACCTATTGTCCATACAAATAGGGCATTATTCCATATGGATTTACACATAAATCAACCCTTTGTATCTTTTAGTGGTGGAAACCCTTTAATTTTAGCCCAAAAGGATGATATACCAATCAATACCCTCAAAAGTATTCCTCATTTCACTAGTGAGACATCCACAAATCTTGTAGAGCACATCATAGATGTGGCAAACATATGCTTTGTGCATGATGTAATAGAAGACAATGTATTTGCTATATTGCTAGCCACTTCCCTTAAAGGTAAAGCATTATGGTGGTATAGAGGATTTCCACCTAACTCCATTCACAACTAGGATGAGTTAGCCGAAAAATTATGCAAACACTTTGAAGACAAAAGTGAACATTTGTCCTTGGTAGAGCAATTGATGACAATCAAAAGAGAACCTCATGAATTCATGAGTGACTTCAACTATAGATTTTAGAAGACTTGGGATAGAATCCCTACCTTAATGAAACCTACTCCTAAGCATGCCTTCCTTTATTTCTTAAAATCTCTTAACAATGATATAGCTATTATGATTCAATCTATGGGAGGTTTTACCTTACTAGGTGCATATGATATTTCCATAAGGGCATAAAATTGCTTAATACAAGCTGGGAAGATAGTTCCTAAGACACCAATGCCCTTATTTCTAGAGCTTCCTTCATAGCCAATAGTGGCTCCTATCCCAGTGGATTCCACAAGTCAACCTTCCATTTCTACTACATTTCCAAAAGACTAGGGCACCTTGCTCTGAAATATGAACAATGAATTAGTATCAATAAAGAGGAAACAAGCTCAAAAAAATGGTCCTTATCAGCCTCGAGGTCAAGGTTATCAATAGAATAGACAACCTTATCAAGGATTGAATCAATGGAATCATACTAAGCCAACATACATCCACCTACTACCAACACTTCTAAAGCTTTAGTCCCAATTCAAAATAATCTAGTCCAAGAGCAGGAGTGGTGTTACCCATGTGAGCAGTCTTAGAATCAAAATGCCTAAATGGAGAGTTTGTACAACCTCTAGTGGTTCAAAATGAAACCTCTACCTCGAGGCAGAAATTTGGTACAAACCAACCAGCTCCTAGTAGCCAAAATCACTCACATGAAGACTCTTCATTGTCCAATTGACATCAAGAAGATTTTTGTGGTGTAAATCAAGTATTTGTTGATACAATAGCCCAAAATATAAGTTCAAAAGAAGAGCAATGGAGGGTGGTAATTATTCCATGGTTGGCCAAGTATTAGTTTCTCAACAACCTCAACAGGCGATAGATGCTAGACCAACAAGTAGAACAACAAATATTCCACAATCTAATTAGCCTGCTAGAAGGCCCAGATAAGTAATGGAGCAACCTAAGATCACCTAAGCAACAAGAATAGACCTTGTTGTTCTAAAGATTCCTTCTAAAAGCTTCCTTTTAACATAGTGGATCAAAAGAAAAAAGTTATTTGAATGTTATTATGTGGGAGGCTTTATCCATTCCATCACAAAGGGATTTGCTTCAACAAGCTTTAAAGGAACATAAACAAACGGGTGATGTACAAGAAAAGGAGAAGACTACTCCATCAAGCAGCCTGGTGCAACCTAAACAAGGGAACTCTAGCAAAATTAGTAAGCCACCTCTCTTCTATCTTTCTCTAATTATTGGAAATTATATAATGCATAATTGTATGATAGATTTTGGGGCTAGTAGTTTTGTTATGACTAAGGTAATTGTTGATTTCCTCAGTAAAAAATATGAACCTATGTCTAAGGGGGTTTTACAATTGGATGACACTATTGTCAAAATAGTAGGAGTAATTAAGAACCTAAAATTGACCTTGCATACATGCCCTAGCTGTGATGTGTTGCAAGATATTTTAGTCATAGACCTCCCTGCTCATTTTGTCATTTATTTGTCTAGAGATTTCAATGCTAAGATAGGTGGATACCTATCTTCTGGTTGGTCTCACATGTTATTTAGAACCAGGCATGGTACTAGAGTGACCATAAGGTCTGAGCCCATAGCAAATGATCATATAGAGCCTTACACCCCTAGTCCTAGAAACATGAACTACACATTGCATGATCAAAAGGAGGAGTGTTCTATTCATGAACCTGCCACTCCTCTAGAGGAGGTCCCTGATTTTTTTTTGGACGAATGGGGCAATGCTTTACAATTTGACCCACTTACCATAGCTGAAGTGGAGGAGACTGGTCTTCACACCTATTACATTCATGAAGAAAATACTCCTATCCCCAATCTCTTAAAAGCTCAAGAGGATCTAGGGGGATTGTGGAAAATGTTTATTTATGGATCTAAAAATAAGAATGGTGTTGGTGTTGGTGTAATGTTGGTATCTCCAAGTAAGGAGAAGTATTAATTCTCTTTCAAGCTTCAATTTAGTTGCACTAACAATGTGGTTGAGTATGAAGCACTCATCCAAGGTCTCCAGCTTGCACAAAAAAGGAACATCAAGTTGTTACAGGTATTTGGTTATAGTGAATTGGTTTTTCATCAAGTCAGAACTCTAAGCTCAACCAAGAACAATCTACTCAAATCCTACAAACACAGGGTTTGGGATTTGATAGAAGGCTTTGAGGGTTTTAACATCCAAACAACTCTGAGAAATTAGAATAAGAATGCTATTATACTTGCAACAATTGATGCTTAGTTTGGCATAACAACACATATTATAAGTAAAAGGGAGTAGCATAGCAGGCTTGTTGTGTGGCCTATTGTCCTAGATAACCAAGATCATTGGAAATTCTTTGAAAATGACCAACATATAGTGAATTTTTTGTAAGAAGAGGAATTTTTTTCTAAAAGAAACTGATCCAAACTACATAAATAATATGGTGATCAAATTGTGTAGTTGAGTAGCAACAAGCTACTAAATGGTCTCATCAGCCTAGAGGGTATATTCAACCCTGATGATTAGTTAAAACAAAAAAAGATGAATTAGCTGCAAATAAGGGTGAATTCAAGCCAAACGATATTATAGAGGGAAAGTCCATAAACTTGGGAAAAATATGCTCTACTACTGAACATGAAGTTTTCATACATCTTTGCAATAGATAAAATGATGTAGTTGTATGGACTTATGAAGAGCTAGAGTGTTTTGACCCAAGCATTTCCCAACATACCATTAAATTATATCTAGATGCCAAACTTGTAAGACAAAAACAAAGGCCTATAAAACCTAAGATTGAGCCTTTGATGAGAAAAGAGTTGGCCAATTTGATTGAGGCTAGAATCATATTTCCTATCAAACATTCTTCGTGGGTGGAAAATATTATCCTTGTCAAAAATAAGAATGGGGAAATTAGGCTTTGTGTAGATTTTAGAGATCTAATAGAGCCTCCCTAAAGGATCATTATCCCCTTCCCTCCATGGAGAAAATTTTGCAAAGAGTCGATGGATCTAAAAAAATTTCTTTCTTGGATGGTTACTCAGGCTATAATCAAATTCTAGTCCAAGAATATGATCAACATAAGATGACATTTACTACAAAGTGGGGCACCTATGCTTATTGTAAAATGACTTTTGGTCTAACCAATGTAAGCACCACTTTATAGAGGACCATGGAAATGGAATTGCAAGGTGTGTTCAGAAAAATTTGTATTGGTCTACTTGGATGATATCACAATGTTTTCAAAACATGCAAGAGACTATTTCAATCACCTTGAACAAGTATTTCAAAAATGCAAGGAATATGGTATTTACCTAAATCCAAATAAATGTATCTTTGCCACTAACCAAGGTAAAATTCTTTGACACATTGTTTCAAAGGATGGCCTGGTCATTGATCCTACAAGGGTAAAATATATCTTGGCCATCCCACTTCCCATTCATAAGAAGGGATTACAGAGTTTCTTGGGCACAATTAACTTTGTGAGGAGGTTCATTCCAAATCTTGCTACTTTAGTAAAACCTCTTACTTCCATGCTCGAGAAAAACATGGTCTTCAAATGGACCAAGGAAGGTAAGGAAAAATTTGAGGATATCAAACAATAATTTTCTTAGGATCCCACCCTTGTTAATCCTAATTATGACAAGGACTTCATTCTTTATACCTTTGGAGGTGAAGCAAGTATATCAGCTATTCTAACCTAGCTAAATAAAGAAAATTTGGAGTAGCCCATTGCTTTCTTTAGTGAAAGGCTTAAAGATTATGAGGTGAAGTACAACTATGTTGAAAAGAAAGCTCTTGTTGTTAGATCATTGAAAAATTTCACATATTGTCTAATAACAAGATACAATTAATGGTACCACATGTCAGCATTAAAGAGTTCCTGTTAAGGAAAGATATTAATGAAAAAGGGCTAGATGGATCACCAAGGTGATGGAGTATGATGTTGACATCAAAATCATCAAGCTAGTGAGAGGAAAAGGGTTGTGTGAACAACTTGTCTCAACACTTGAGACTCTTGTAGAGGTTTCCCTTATATTAAAGGAACACCAAGCACCCGACATTGATGCTCATAGTAGGTGGGTGAATGATATGACTACCCTTTTGCAGGGAGCTAGATATCCTCCAGGTCTAGATAGGACCAAAAGAAGACACTTCAGGCTATAGTTCGTTCCCTATATCATAGTGGATGGCATTCTTTTTAGAAAGGATTTCAATGAGGCCTTATTAAGATGCATAGATGCATATCAAGTTAGTAGAATGTTGGAGGAATTCCATGATGGCTCTTCAGGTGGTCATTTTTATGCAAGGACCACTACTACAAAGATCATGAGGATTGGTTATTATTAGCTAACCTTGTTCAATGATGCTCGCAATGGGTGAGAAATTACAAAAAGTTTGCTTTCTTTTCAGGAAAGCAAAGGTTGGTTGCCCTCCCTTTTCATCCCATTCAGGTTCATCAACCATTTACATAGTTGGGTTTGCATTTTATCGACATGATAAATCTACCATCAAGTGTTGGTCATAAATGGATTTTGACAGCCACAAACTACTCTACTAGGTGGATGGAGACAGTTTCCTTCAAGGATGCCACTGATGCTTCAGTTTTGAAATTCCTTGATGGAATTGTTACAAGATTTAGCACTCCTTCCACCATCATTGCTAATAATTCCAAGGCTTTACTAGTTCTCAAATCTTGGATTGGGCAATCAGGCATGGCATTTATTTGAAGACCTCATCTAATTATTACCCTCATGGTAATGGCCTGGTTGATTCTTCAAACAAAAACCTCATTAGGATTATCAAGAGAACCATTAAGGATAACCAAAGGGTCTTGCATAACAAACTGAAGACAACCCTTTGGGCTAATAGAATTACTCCTAAGAGGGAAATTGCTAATTCTTCTTTCATGCTAGTTTATGGAAGGGAGGAAAGGTTACCATCATCATTGGAACTTCCTTCTCTTGAGTTGGTACATCAGTTGGAGTTAGAAGGAAATGATGCTATTACAGTAAAGTTGGATGAGCTTTTGGAACTCAAGGAGACAAGGAACAAATCTATGAAAGTCATTGAGACACATCAAGCATAGGTCAAAAGAAATTTTGACAAAAAAGCAGTCCACAGGTTGTTCCGAGAGGGAGATTTGGTGTTTAAGTGGGATACAGAAAGAGCCAAAGCTAGGAGGCACTCCAAGTTTATCAATTTGTCATTTGGAGTGGTTCATATGTCATCACTAGTTGATGCTTTTCCAAGAAGTGCTTTTGCACACCCTACATTCACCTTAAGGGAATGCATGTTTTAGTTTTTTGCTTTCCTCCAAGTGTAAGCCTGCACATGTTTTGTTTTTCCCTTGAGAGGCCCAGTTTTGTAAACTCCTTTCATGACTCTATGCCCAATGGACTGATAAGGCACCTAGATTTCATGATTGGCAGGAAATAATCCCACAAAAATTACCATAAATTTTGACATTTCATGCCCCCCTAGATGACCCATCATTGATAATTGATCTGAGAGATCCTACATGGGACATCTTGTATGGGTTTTCCTTGAGAAAGTTCCTAAAATTGGTTGTCCTAGGTTTTTGAGCTTTCAGGTTTTTGCTTACCTACCTTCTGGCATACCTTCTCTATCGCTCCTGCTCCTTCTCTCTTTCACCCTTCTACCTGTCATTTTTGCCTAAGTGTTTTAAGTTTTGACCATCAACCTTCCCCCTTATCATTTACCATCCCTTCTTCTTAACCTTAAGCCTCCCTCCCAACTCTCAAATTTTGATTTAGTTCCTTAAACATTTGACTAACTGTTGCACTTTCAGACTTCGTATGTCAGGCTTACCTCTTTCCTCATACTTTCTATTGAATAGGAAGTAGGACTTCCTCTCGAACTTCGATCCTCGAAATTTCCTTTCACCTTTCAAGAATCGGTCCTTTATCTTTCGCCTTTCTTCCTTCCCCCCTTTGATTCAAAAATCAACTAAGTGTCAATGTTTCAGACTTCAAACATTGGGCTTCTCTTTTACCTCTTACCTTTCTTTGGTAAGAAGTAGTTTGTCCCTCCAACCCCTGATGACTCTCTTCATAAATTGGGCTTCGGTCTTCCCCTTTACCATTTTCTCATTTGCGATAAGGCGTAAGCCTTCCCCCTAACCTTTGAAGCCTAAAAAGAGTGACCTTTTTGGACTTCACAGTTTTCCCTTTCAACTTTCCTCTTTCTACTTTCCTCCAGTATGCATAAGTGGTATACTGTAGGCCCAATTTGTGATCTTTGATAGGTTGCTTTTTTAGGTCCCCAGACCATTTAATGCATAGAAAAGGTTTCATTTTGGGCTTGACACCCTAATATTTTGCATAATGGCATATGTTTGCACAATGACACCATTAATGCTCGAACCACCTCCTCAGCTACCTATTTCAACTTTTGGGAAACTGAGACAACATTCAATGTATTCTTCGGCTTCTGCAAATGTCTTTTGTGGTAAACATACTCATTTATTATTGTTTTTTTGTCCCTTCTGACAAATTCATGCCCATATCCTTGATTCTATGAGAGATTTGGATGCACTTTCAAGCAAACATTTATCGCAAGGGTATGGCATGTAGGTTTTAGTTTCTCCTGGCTCTCCTTTTGGCACAGATTTTATGAGCAAATCTTTCCTAGATTGGATTTATTCTAACTACTAACCCTAGTTGGGTTAAAGTTTGGTTGTATTCATCCAAGTTATGCGTAATCTATAAAAGAAACACTTGTATGAATTCATTCTATGGGTTATTCTTTTGGGCTCCTCTCACAGTTTTCTTTAGTAGACACTGTATTTCTACATTCTACCATTGTAAGTCTGGATTTGTGCCTTATGTTGATGAAATATAGCTATTGTCACAACTATTTCTTGCATGTTTGAGTAAAAATTCTTACCTTCATGCCTACATGAATGTTTTAGTTGAATTTTTGATGTACTGAGAAACTTTAAGCAAAGAAGGAACAACTTTCTATCTTAGTGTATCGCCTCTATTTCTATTTCATGTTCTCCTTCTATCTCTTTTACTTTTTGAGTTGTTAGAGTAGAGCAGTGATAGGATTTCATGTGTTGGGTTGGACCAAAACATTTACACTTAGATTAGAAGAGGAATTCAACCTTCTTCAAAGAATCAACCTTATTCATGCAAGGTCCCACACCTTGAGGTCGTTTCCATTGTGTCATTGGAATGATGAATCCCATGTTCAACAGAGTGCAATTTCATGTGACAACAATTCTATTAGTGAGATTTGTGAACCATGTTATTTGCTATTTGATTATTCTATTTCATAATCATTTTCTAGGCCATACAAAAATCATACTACCTACATACCCATATCCATGAGATCAAGGTGTAACATATATAGTTCTATTTTCATCTCTGTTTTCATGTAAATTATAAGAAGTGGGTACACAACCATTTCTAGGGCCTTTTCCCCCAAATAATTCCTCTTCAAATGCTACCCGCTAAGGAAAGCATTGATTCAAAAATTTATGTTTTTTAGACAACTTGTTAATTTTTCAGCTTAAGTGCATACTCTTTACTAAGTGAAAAATAGTTAAATTTCAAATCCTATGGAGACAATCCGCTTGATAATTAACAATCATAAATTTATTTATCTGAGGAATATTTTTCATGCACTCAAAATTATTTAAAGAATAATATATTATTATTACTTAAAGTTATTTATGTCATTGCAATAGCTATGTTATGTTATAGATGTAGTAGTCTAATCGCAATGACTTGACCCATAAATGTTAACTAGAGGCATCATTGATACCAAACAAAGAAAAGGTTTTCTTTTGTATAACTTGTTTATAATGTTAAAAACTAAAAATAAATAATATCTTAATGAATATTCAATAGAATACTTATTACTTCCAGATCACCAAGATCCCTAGTGGGTGAGGTGAGAGCATACAGTAATTATGTCTTCTATGAGTAATTTTTTTTTATTGAAAACAATTGATTTGATATGTTTGGTACATCAATACTACAGTATGCTACTTAATTCTCATAACTTGAATTAAAAATCATATTTACATTTCAAATATTTACCATTTATAAAACTTCAAGAAAATATTTTTTGACAAAAATATATTTTATTTCTAAAATTTCTATAGGAATAAGACCATTATAATAAACATCAATTCATTTTTTTAAGGTAAAAGTGGACAAGCCAATATATAATATATTATGTCAAAAAATGATTACATCTCTTTCACCGAAAAACATAAAAGAGTTCTCCCCCAAATCCCAAGGGAAAGATACTACAATAGCTAGTTTAAGCAACTTTAAGATGAGCTTGCAAGCTCACTAGTCGGAGGAAAAAACATATTGACATGAGGATCATCCATGCTTTAATAGGAAATCCACTGCATTAAACATAGACATAGCATTACAATACAATTCTTCACCCACATATGGACAAAGACTAGCCAATTGAACAAAGAAGGCACGGGGATTATCCCTCACCAAACCAACAATTAAACATTGCTTCAAAGTAGAGTGAGACCAATTGGAAACAATAGCATTATGATCCATGAAGCCACCCACTACAAAGGTACCATAATTGAAATCATAATTTTCTAGAATGCATTTAAGAGTGATGAAAAACAAAATATAGAAGGCAGCAAATAGTTGCTCACCAAAAACTTGACCAACTCAGACCACCAAGAGAGATCCATGAGGTTTGAAACAAACATGGATGGGATCTCATGAGGAAGAGCACGTGGAGAAGCCGAGAGAGTCAAAACTAACCACCCGCCTGAGAGCATCCTCTACCTGCTTGCATTTAAACATGAACGTGCTTGGAGCTTCGAGCTTGAGAAAGGGAAGGAGTCCCTTGTCTCCCAAAATTTGCAAGGAATAAAGACCCTAAAATCTGAAGCCATCATAATGAAACACAAGATAACATATCCTTGGAAAACTCTGTGATACAGAAAGACCCCAAGAATAACATATATACTATAGATAATCATTTTCCAAAATATTTTTAAAGGAAAACACAAGCCACATTAATTTCATAAGGTTTTACAATCTTTAAGATTGCAAATTGTATCCCAAGTAATAATTCCCAAGGGAAAGCTTATGCACCTACACGTGACTGCAGAAAAAATCAGTAAACCTTTAAAAAAATGTGTGAAGCCTTAAGAACTATGAAAGAAATGCCAGGTGTGCATCACAAGGATGAGATCCGAAGGTGCCAAATAAAGATGGCACAAATTATCAAAATACCCAATGTACCACATTTCAAGGAACAAGTCTTGAGTTAAAATTACAGGAAAACTAAAATGATATGAGCCTCGAGATAGTACGTACATATGTCACATCAAGAATTTGATCATCTCAAGCAAGCGAGTAAACCATGCTTGCCAACTAACCCATCATAAACTCTTCCCTCTCCACATCGGTTTGTATGTAGGGGGTAATACGCACGGGTCAGTGAAGGAGAAATACGAAAGTCAAAGATGGAGAAGTTCTCAATAACCAAGAAGCCAATTGTATTCACCACCAGGTTCTCCCCCATCATCCAAAGTGTAATAAATGCGCATAGGAAAACAAGGTAAAAGTTGGCATTTTTATGTCATAGAGCCAATTTAGACATAAAACACATGCTTAGCACCCACAACAACATTGGTGAAGCATAGAAAAAGATAATTTACTAGAAGTAGATCATTGAGATGGTGCTATCACAAAGAGTGTGCATGTGTTTCTACGCACAAATGAAATAAAATACTGATATCACATATTACCATATAAAAAATTTGTGAAATTTCCATCAATGAATACCATGTCCATTGTAAAGCTTTTATGTGCAATAGGAGCAAAAACCCATTCAAGTAGAAAACCTCAACAATGGGGAAAATCAAAACCTACTTACCATATGAGAGCTTTATTGTATAAAATGTTCCACCTCATTTTGAGAAAAGACTATGAAGGGAAGAGACCTATCAATAGCCATGTTAGCCAACTGATCAACAATACCATTAGCTTCTCTATAGCAATGCATAACTTGATAAGATATGAAGTTCTGGAGAAAATATTTAGCATGAGTTAAAAAATATTTCAAATGCAAAGAATTTAATGAATCCCTTGACAGTGCATCAATCACCACCTAAGAATCCCTCTCAATCATGTAATGTGATAGATTTTGAATCTAAGACCCAACTCCAAACCTAAAATCAGTGCATTAATTTCTATCATATTATTAGTACCAACACCCAACAATTGACAAGCAGCGACAATAACAACACCCTTATGATCTCTCAAGACCATGCTTGCACCTGAAATCCTAGGGTTTCCCCAAGAAGCACCATCAAAATTTAGTTTGTACATCCCCTCCGAGGGAGGAACCCATTGCACTTCTTTCCTTTTATACTTAGGGACCAAACCAAGCACATAACCCTAAGTAGGACAAAGTTTGAGGAGAGACCAAGACTTTAGAAGCCAATCATCCCAGAAGGAGAAAGTTTTTTTAACATTAAAATCTCTTAAAAAAAAAGACATCACAAATTCTAATATTGAAGACTCAAATTTTTGGATAACTTGATTTATATCAACACCTTTTTTCTAAAAAATTTATTAGTCCTTTCCAACCAAACATGCCAAATGACAATGGAATGGCTCAATTCCCATATGTGAGCAAAAGAAGAAAATTTGAATAGAGAGAGCCAACACTGAAAGTGCTTCAAAAGAGAACACTAAAGAGGACCATACCATCCAAGTTTATTTTGTAACCACACCCAACACTTATAAGCAAACTCACGGGATAAAAGCAAATGATTTGTATTCATAAGCCTTCCCACATAGAACACATAGAAAGAGAGGAGTGATACCAAGACGATCCAACCTCACACCAGTGATAATTCTATCTTTCAAAGCTAAGCTACCGAATCGGCACCCTTTGCTGAGCGATACCCGTTTGGAATCGTTTCAGGTACTGGTACTGAAACGAATCGTGTGGGAATCGGACAGGCATCAGGAAATGCACTGTGGGTTCGATTCCTAAAAACCAAAAGCAATTCCCGGCGTTTTTAGCTGACGTGGCAAATCGAAAGTGTTTTTTTGACCGTTTTTTCATCCACCGTTTGACTTTAATCTTGATTTATGCAAATTTTAGGGTGAACGACTTGTCAAAGACACGACTTTAGCATGTGAATCTCATCTCACAGATTTATGGCACACCAAAACGCACAGAGGTGGCAATTGCAAAAAATGCGAGTTGGACGACGTTTAAAAAACATAGAGAGGAGGGGAAGAAACAAGGGTGCTAACAAAGAAACAAGGGCGCGGTCTGGCAGACAAACCATACGCAAGGAGGCAGAGAAACCACGCGCGCAGGCCTAGGTATTTTTTTATTTTGCATTTTTTTGCATTTTTTTTTATTGTTTTAAAAACGAAAAAACATAGGGTAGGTTTTAAAAATTAAAATATAAATTTTAAAATTTAAAATAGTTAATAATATAATTTAAATTATTCAAGGGGTAAACGCTTTTGACCGAAGCTATGAACCGGATACAACCATTCAACAATACCACCCCAACGGGGTTTGAACCTTGGTGGCAAGAACAACAATGCCACCTATAAATCATCACACCATGCCAAGACCGGCAGTTAATAATATAATTTAATAGCCTTATAATTTTATTTTTATTTTTTAATTCTTATATGAATCATTTTTAAAATAAAACAAAACCCTATTTAAAAATCAATATAATTTATTTATAGTCTTATTTTTTAATTCTTAGAATCTTATATGAATAATTTATTAAATTATTAATAAATAATAATATAATTGTAATATATATAATTTTTAAAATATAATATTCATATATTATTTTTAAAATATAGTATTCATATATTATAATTATATAATTTAAAAAAATTATAATTATTTTATAAAATTAGAAATTATAATCTTAGATTTGCACAATTTAGATTTATAAAGTTTAGATTTAAAAAATTTATAATTTATACAATTTCAGATTTAAAAAAATTATAATCTATACAATTTAAACCTAAAAAAATAATAATTTATTGCTTAGATTTATATATTCTCTTAACAATTTTTAAATTTAAAATTTGTAATTGCAGGTTTAGAGATTGTTTCTATTTTCCAAATATCATGGCAAACAGTGTAGCTTCTATCAACAATAGTAATCCCTCATTCAAGATTGATCTAGCTTCACCGCTATGGAGACATGTAGAAATAGTAGAGCAAGTTCTAGGTGGGGGGACTTGTGTTTGGATATGCCCTGGGTGTGAAAAGAAATACACTAGTTCTTATAGTCGGGTGAAAGCGCATTTGTGTGGAGTTACTGGAAAGGGAATTAAACCATGTCCTGGAAAAAATAAAATACCTATAACACTTGAGAAACTAGCAGAATATATTGCGGAGCAAGAGGAAGCAGATGCAAGGGTTCAAAAAAAAATGATGCCTCCATCAAGTACAGGAAAGGGCTCAACTACGCCATCTACTTCATCTCAGACACATATTGGTTGTCCTGTCACTATAGTAGAAAGCCATCCCTTTTTGAGAGTAAATGAAGATGAAAATGCCAGTGAAGGTAATGTTTTGAAGAGAGCAAAGGGACCATTGGAGAAGGAATTCAATAATGATGCAAGACAACTTGTTGACCAAGCCATTGGAAGATGCCTCTATGCAAATGGCATCTTTTTCAATGTTGTTCGATCACCTTATTGGCAAGACATGATAAGAAAAGCAAATGAAGCTCCAAAGGGGTACACAAGCCCAGGTTATGAGAAGGTGCGTACCACTATATTGTTAAAGGAGGTAAAACATATAGAAGATGCATTATATCCCATCTAAGCCTCATGGCAAGAAACAGGTGTGTATTATTTCTGATGGATGGAAGGATGCAAGAAATAGACCATTGATTAATTTGATTGCAGTGTGCTCTAAAGGGGCAATGTTTCTAAAGGCTGTGGATTGTGAGGGGCAGGTCAAGGATGCACAATTTATTGCTGACATCCTTATACAATGCATTAATGAAGTGGGGCCTCAAAATGTTGTCCAACTTGTAACAGACAATGCAAAGAATTGTAGAGTTGTCGGTATGATAGTTGAGTCACAATTCCAACATATATTTTGGACACCTTGTGATGTGCATTCCCTCAACCTCATGCTGCAAAAGTTGGGTACAAAAATAGATTGGATCAAACAAGTCTATGTTGAAGCTAAAGAGATCCAAATGTTCATAACAAATCACCACATGTCACAAGCTATCTTTAGATCATTCTCACGACTAGAGCTGTTGAAGGTAACTCAAACTTCAAACATTGCATTTCTTTAATGTTATGTTTTACTTCAATAATTTATTTAGAATACATACATACATATATATATATATATATTGATTTTAATTATTTACTTTTATTTTCAAATAGGTGGCTGAAACTAGATTTGCATCCAACACAATTGTCTTGAGACGACTTGTGAAGGTGTGAGAGGCACTTGCTGCTATGGTCATTAGCCACTCATGGGCTATATGGAGGCAATCAAACAATGAGAGGGCAGCAAATATAAAACATAAGATTCTAGATGACATTTGGTGGGATCGAGTGGAATATCTTCTTGCTTTCACCAAGCCCATTTTGAGCATGATACGCTTTACTGACATGGATAAGCCATGCATGGGGGAGGTTTATGATGGCATTGACTCAATGCTTGAGAAGATGAAAAGCATCATATGTGAAAAAGAGCAAGATCCTGAAGAAACCTTTTTCAAAGAGGTGCATGCAATTTGTGTTGACCGGTGGAACAAAATGACCACCCCACTCCATCTTCTTGCCTTCACGTTGACACCCAAATTTTACAGCCCCCAAATCCTTGTTATACCAAACAAATTGCCACCATACCATGATATAGAAGTCAATGATGGGTTTAGGAAAGCTCTTGTTAAACTCTTCCCTGATACTGAGATGGAAGATGTAGTTTCAAGTGAATTTGCTAGTTTGTGTGACTCTAATAATCAAAGTTCTTCTGCTGTCTGTGACAAATATAAGAAGGATGCTCACTCTTGGTGGTACCTCAATGGATGCAAGATGCCACACCTCCAAGTTCTTGCAATAAAATTCTTATCTCATGTAAGTTTTAACATTTTAAGTTTTACCATTTAAAATTTTAAAACTAAAATGCGTTATTTTCAAATTTGAAGTTTGATTTACAATTTTTTTAATTTAACAACTCTAATGAGAGCTCCCTTTGCTTCAATAGGTTGCTAGTTCTTCTTCACCTAAGCGGAATTGGAGTACATACTCATTCATCCACTCAGTCAAGCGCAATCGATTGGCATCACACAAAGCAAAGGAGCTAGTTTATGTTCATTCCAACTTGTGCCTTCTTACTCACAAAGAGGATGAGTACAAAGAAGGGGCAGCAAAGATGTGGGATGTAGAACCAGAGCGAGCTGACCTAGATCTTTCTTTGGCTGCAATTGCACAATCTTCTTCAATTTTTGAGGAGGCAAGTAGTCAACATACTTTTAGTGCACGTGCTAATGTGGTTCCATCATCTAATGTTAATGTTGATGATGATCTTAGTCTTGATGATGAGCTATTTGATGCAATTCAAAATTAGTGAATTGGTTACTATTTGTATTTTGTAAATGTTAAACAATGATTATCTATCATGACATTCAAGTTTGATCCTTTTGATATTGAAAACCGAATTTAAATTAGTATATTATGTTTCAAAAATTGAAATTTGTCGTGGTATTGTTTATCATATGTATTGGTATATGACATTCTAAACTTATTTTGTTTCTAGGTTGCATATATATATATATATATATAAATATTTTATTATATTTTTGTACGGACGTACCCGATTCCGTACCCAACCCCCCAAATTTTTTTGACATACCCACGTACCCGTACCCGTGCATGTACCCGATTCGGCAACTTAGTTTCAAAGCTAACCGAGAGAAAGCTCCATCTTTTGGAAAACAAGTTGAGCCCCAACACAATCTGTAAGGTCACTCAGAATTCCGATCTGAATTAGCTAAAAGCATGTACCCATCAGTTACATTATAAAAAATAGTTTTTGATTTTATCCAAATGATCTCATCCTCCTCATTGGAGAGGAAGATTTGCCTATTATTGAGTTCCTGCCATAATGAATCCTTTAAGTGTTGAGGCACAGGGAGAAAATCAAAAGACCTCCATTTCATTGAAGGATGAGAGGAAGACAAATCAATTACTATATATTCCTTCACATTGCAACCCCACAAAGGTTTAAGTAGAAAAGAAATTAAGCTCCATTTACCAAACACCCTAAGGGGTTTGTGCCCATTCCAAGCATCATCCCAAAACAAAGCCTTTGCTCCATTATGTATGACCTAAGATAAATGAGGGAGGATGAGAGATTTGCAAGAAGAAATGAAATACCATACCTTAGAACCTCGAGGAAGATTCTTCATTGCAAATATCCTTTCCCTCTCTAGAGAGTTAAGATACTTATGTCTCATAATTTCACACCAATTTAAATCACGACTAGCATATAACTCCAAACTAGTTTTTCCCTAATGCCTTGTTTTGAAAAAACAAACCCCTCAAACCAGTGCCACCAACATCTTTTAATTGGTAGACTTTTTCCCACAAGATTAAAGGAATTTTTTTCTTTTCCTTAACATTTTATGCCCATAGGAAATCTCTTAAAACCTTCTGTAAATCCTCTAATTTCCCTTTTGGAATTTTTAAAACAAACATCAAGTTTATTGGCAATGCTTGTAAAATAGACTTGATCATCACCAATTTTCAAGCTAAAGAAATCCATTTAGATTTCCACAATAAAATAATGTTTGAAACATAAGTTATGATCTTGTCCCAAAAAGTGTTTTTCTTTTACAAAAAAGAAAGGGACCCCAAGATATCTACAAGGAAGGGAATCCAACTTGAAACCCCAAAACCTGATAATCTTACCTTTGAGAAAGGGATTCACATTTAGAAAAAAGATTTTATATTTTTCTTTATTGATTTGTTGCCTAAAGCAAGAAAGAAAGGGAATCCAACTTGAAACCCCAAAACCTGATAATCTTACCTTTGAGAAAGGGGTTAACATTTAGAAAGAAAAAAAATAGATTTTTCTTTATTGATTTGTTGCCTAAAGTAAGCAATATATGTTGACAATACATCTTTCATAGCCTTTGCTTCTGCAAGAATTGTTTGACCAAAGAGGAGGGTGTCATCAACAAACAATGAGTGAGTAATGGCCTAGGGGAAGTAATTGATTTGTATACCTTTCTAGAAATTCCTCATATAAGCAGATGAGATGGCCTTGCTTAGGCCCTCTACCATAAGGATGAAAAGGAAAGGAGAAAGAGGATCCCCCTGCCTAACCTCTTGGGAGGAAGAAAATAAACCACACAGTGAACCATTTACCAAAATTGAGAATTTTGCACCTAAAACACATGATTCAATCCATTTACACCAATTACTTGAAAATCCAAACTTCTTGAGTACTGCTAGTAAAAAATTCCAATTGACCCTATCATATGCTTTCATCATGTCCAATTTCAAAATGACTGTAGGAATCTTTTCCTCAACTATAGAGTGAATAACTTCATGAACAATAATAGCCCCATCTATAGTTTCTTTACTAGGGACGAAACCTCCTTGTTCCTCAAAGATAATTAGAGGGATAATAATGGAAAGCTAAATAGAGATGGCTTTTGTGAAGATTTTATATATTGTATTGCAAAGAGAAATAGGCCGAAAATCAGCAAAAGTAGTAGGAGCAGGTTTCTTTGGCACCAAGGTAACAATGGTAGTATTCATCTCTTTAAGTGCCTTACAATTATTTTTGGATTCTTCCAAGGCTAGAAGAACATACCGACCTTGAAAAAATCCCAACATTTCTAGCTTTATCTAGAGACATAGAAAAGATAACTTTTTTTACCTCTTCCAAGGTGAATTTACTCATGAGCATATCATTCTACTCTTTGGATATTAGTTTTGGAATGTTATCAACAACAAAAAGATTAGATGAACTATTATCTAATGTAGGGGCAAGGAGATTCTTAAAGAATCTAACCACCTCCATCTCAATTTCCGAAGAGGAAAGAATCAATCCTCCCTCTCCTTGAATGAACATGATGTTATTAGCTTGCCTTCTTAATTTGGTTGATGCATGATTTTTTTTGTATTTTTATCCCCTTCTCTCAACCACAACTCTCTTGACTTTTTTCCCTAGTACACCTCCTCCCTCCTCAATACTTCATCTAACTCAACTCTCATTTATTTTTCTTTTTCAAAGGATGAGTGATCCATACCATCCTTAATTATGATGCCATAAATATCAAATAAATCTTTTTCAATTCTGCTTTTCTCTACAAAAATGTTTTTAAAGTTATTGACATTCCAAACTTTTATCTGATCTTTGACAAACCTCAACTTTTTGTAGAGCTGAATCATCCTAGAACCCTCAAAAAAGGGTCCCATTTCCCACCAAGACTTTAAGAGGGGAATAAAATTCCCATCCTTGAACCACATTGCTTCAAATTTAAAAGATCTCTTGACCTGAAGTCTATCCTCAAGGATAGATAATGAAATATAGAAATGATTTGAACTAGACACTGTATGGATTACACAGGAGAAATCATGGGGAGAAGATATCTAATTATTTGATAAGAGAAAATGGTCTAACCTCTCTGCAATTTGACAAAAATTCTTTCTTTTATTGGACCAAGCAAAGGTACCATTTTTTGGCACACAATCATACAAATTGTTTTTCCTCACAAATGCCCTAAAATTCTCCATAACCCTATTCAGAGGAATTATTCCCCCCTTTTCTCAGCCATATCTAAAACAACATTGAAATCACCCCCAAACACCTTGAAATCATTTGGAAATTGAGAAGAGACCATAGATAAACTCTCCCATAACTTCCTTTTTTTTGAAAAGATGAACAAGGCCCATAAAGATTAAACAACCACCAAAATTGAGAAGAAAAAAGACAAGATATTTGTACTCCCATCACATAATCAAAAGAATTAAAAAAATCTCCTTTCACTCTTTTGGGGTTCCATAACACAACCAAACCCCAAAATGCACCATTAGCTTGCGCAAAAAGAAATTTCCAATCCCACCAAGTACCAAACACATCATTTGCAGACTGCTCAGATAATTTAGTTTCTTGAAGGAGAACAATATCTGACTAAATACTTTCAATTTGATGCTTAATTGTCTCCTATTAGGGGCATTTAATCCCCTAACATTCCAAGATAATACCTTCATGCTTGACGAGGAGAGACATCATCCCTCCTCGATCTTAGGTTCATTTCTAGGGTCTTCTGAGACCCCACAACTACCTCCTACTACAAATTTTTGGAAGATAAGGGAGCACCCTCATTCTTGAACAAAGTTCTCTTATTAGATCTTAAATTTTTTTCCAATATTATTTGAATACTAGCTACAATTTCCATTTGAGTTTTCTGACTATTTGGTTTCCTCCCACGTCGTTTCTATTTAGGAGTAATGGTTTTTGTTTTTGTAGCCTCAATCTACGAAATTGGAAGAGATTCAATATTCTTGTTTAGATCATCCTCCCTAGCAATCTATTCAACAATTTCCTCCACTAAATCATTTTCATCTTTTTCAATTATCTAATTGACCATGTCAATTAACTGTTCTTCAGGAACAATATAATCAAAAGGGGTAGATTTAACTACCTCCATGATAGGGGAGGCCAATTCAAGAGATGACATTTGAATTTCATTCTCAAAATTCTCCTCCAAACCCCTCGAAGGGGGTGGAATAGAAGAGTTTATTATAGCTACAGGAGGGGAATAAACCACATACCCAATCCCCATACCCTTAGAAGTTTTAGGTATAACAAAAAACCTTTTTACCAGAGAAACCACAGGGAACATTACCATATCTAATCCCTCATTAACATGCAATTCCCCTCTATGAAGATAAAAAAAATTAGAATCCACTTTGATCTCACCTTTACTGCCCAAAGTTTTGCTTACAATAAGAGATTGATGCCAAACCCCTTGTTTAGTTATCAGATTCATAGAAAGGGGAATAAAATTAGTGTTGTACACAAAGATGTGCTGAGAGGGGGGGTGAATCAACAAATATTAGAACTTAACTAATTCTATTTGTAGATTAAAAACTCATTATATTAACCGAAAAGAACAAAAGAGAACACATGCATCACATAGAGACACCTGAATTTTACGCATGGAAAACCCAATGAGGGAAAAACCATGGTGAGGATTAACTCACAATATATGTAGCTCACTACTAACAAGAAATTACAATGTTTGAGGCTCACTGCCTATGGACTTGCAAACTAAGGTAAACTGCCTTAGAGCAAGATACAATGGACATGATGAGACTCGCTATCTCATAGTAGGATACATGAATTTTAGAGTAATATTTAATGATTATGAACTATATTGAAGAAGCATCTAATGCATGTTGATGATGCAGTCACCATTTTGCACAATTATCCCTTTACACTGATTTCAAACACTTCATCTTTTTCATTCTGCTCTTTCACTTTGTACTTGCAATCATCACATTCACAAATGAATTCGATCTTCTATGTATATCCTCCACAATAACACAAAACTCCAATTAATTTGGCTCCAAGATGATCGTTGGATGAAATAATTGATATTGAAAGGGTCGACTCCAAAACACATCCAAAATAAAAGAGAATTAGATGCAGATCATCATACACTATGTCAGGGCCCAAATGCATGACAACATATTCTTTAAGGCAAGATTAATTGATTAGGATCAACCGCAAAGAATGAACCAAGTCATGTCAGCCCAAGTAGTATCAATACCATCAACATTGTCACTGTTTGACTTCACATAGCCAAGGAGATACCAAAATAATTATGCAGAATGAGATGTAGGTGATGTAGATCATGCACAATATTCATCCAACCTTTTCTTGAAGAATCTAATCATAATATGCTAGCGTAAGAGGAGAAACCCATTGAAAGTACATGAACAAAGCATTCAAAATAGACTGTAGCTAACTGTTATTCAAAAATTGTTCTTGTAGATCATTTCATCACTTGATACTACTAAGTAGTATGATTTTATCATTGCAGAACATATTTACAAAACTGCATGATCATCCCTTCACTTCCAGAGGAATGCAAAGCATTCCAGTAAGCCTTCATCAACATAGTATTCTACTAGAGTACAGACCAGAATACTATTATATGTAACATTGTAGAAGGTGTGATGACTTGATTTCTTGGATATAGCACCCTCATATCTCAACCATCCTTTTTCTAGAACTCCAAGACTAAATCTTTCTCAACCGAAGAATGTGGATCAACAAATCATGACTCTCCCTTAGAGTCTGCCCTATGAGTGCCTTAGCAAAACTTTTGCAACATATCTTTATATGTGGTGCATAAAACTGAGATTTTATCAATGTAAACATATTATGGACATATCAAAACATGAGTATCATCCTCCACATCACACTTAGATATCATATTGATCATTATTCATACATCTAACTGTATTGTTGATTATATCTCTACACTTGCACCATCTTTAGAATATATATAGACTTCATCATACACATCTAACATCAATGACAACCCATAATAGGTTGACATCAATGACAACACCTATTGCCAACAATTAGGGTTTTCCAAAATAACCCAAATCTAGAAAGCAGGAAAACCCTTGACCGACACGCATTCAGTTTTCAAAAAATTGCCCACTAAAGCCCCAATAGCTTCCAAAACAAAATCTGCTGAAAATCCAAAGGGGAGATTAGGTAAATTAAACCATATCAGCTTATCCACATCCATTAAGTCTTTAACAGAAAAATTCGGCCTCCAATTTTGCAAAAAAAAAAAATGCCATTCTCACACGAGAAAAGACCATTTTGTAATACATTAACTTCATTTCTTTTTCTTTGAAGATTACCGAAAAACATTCCTTCAAAAATAAGAAGAGATCAAAGGAAGCATACCAATTAATGTGACCATTCATGTATTTGAGCAAAAGACAAACTTTCACCCAAGATCTAACCAACAAGTGCATTCATTTACAAATATGAAAACCTTTTACCCATATTAGAGTTCATAAGGCTTACCTTAGGGATAGGATTTCTCCATGATTCCTTTTCCCCAAGCCCCCCATTTTGTAAAGCCTTGGATTTCTGGTCGAAACCCTTTTCCATAACATTTTTGCGATCATGAAAAGGTCTGGATCCTCCATTCACAATCTTCTGAGGGTGATCAAATCCCTCTGAGTGGGAACCATGATGGCCATAATCCCACTAATTATCAGCATCATAGTGGCAATTTTCCTTATTTGGGTTTCTAGTAGCAACAAAATTCTTCCCTAGATGACCAGGCTCCTTATTCCCCCTAAAATCTCCATAGCTATTTCGGGGAGGAAGATCTTGAGAGAAGCTTTGAGAATGAAAACTGTTAACATTCTACTATTGAAACACAATTTTACGAAAACGAGGCCCACTCAAAACATTAGGGTTTACATTCCTGTGAAACTTTTGTTCGCTACCATCCCTACAGTTGTTTTCATCGACATTTGCATGCAAATCTTGACTGCGCCAAGTTGTTCCACACAGATCTAACATATTCCTGTCATGTGGTAAAGGAGGCCATTCATGATCTACCTGATCTGCTCATGAAACACCTTTTTTCGCTCTGCACCCCACATTTTCGCTCTACACTGATAATTTTTTCAACATCAATTTAAAATTAATTTACTTATAATAAATCAATTATGCAGATAAATTAATTTCAACTTATTAGTACTCGCCCTCACAAATAATTGCAATGAGTTTTGTTTTTCTTGAAAATTATTTCTTTTCAATATGATTGGCTATGAAGTTTTGTGTGTTATTGACGGATTTTTAAGAAAAGTGAAAATGATCTATTATTTTACCTATTTTTAAGCACTGAACTATTTTACCTAATTTTTAGAAAACTCACTATTATTTTGCCTATATTTAAAAAACCAAATTTACTATATTTACTATATTTGAAAACAAAAACATATAATATAATTCATTTTTATTAATACTATATTCTTATTATGAAATTTAGATTATTAAAATAATATATTGTATTTGTATTGTAATTTTTTATTATATTTATTAATATGATATTATGTTATCTTTAAGTTTTATTAATGTAATATTATATTTTATTTAAATTATTTTATATTTGTATTTATATTACAATACATTAAAATTACATAAAACACAATCATAAACTTAGATACTTCTTCAAATTCACAAAGTAAAATGCAATATTGTTATAAGACTGGGAAAATGTCTACTCTGAAAACTCCTGCATCTGCTCAAACTGCTGGCGTGCCTCATTCTACGAATGGCCTTAGCGAAGGTGACTTTAGGGAGGCGATGCTGGCAAAATTGTTAATTGTTTCAGGCTCTTTCCCGGATGCGACCATGCATAAATAGGGGTGTGACAGGGAAGGAATTTATGTGCGGAACCCTAAGTCTCCATTGGCGGAAAGGTTGAGTCTGAAAGATGGTAGTGTTGGTTTTGTCAAGCATGCAATGGCTGGTGCGCTAGATTTGCGCCATGATGACGGTAGTTGCGGGCGGAAAAGCTTCCCCGATGCCCTTGCCGCCCGCCATTCTCCGCATAAGGGTCCTCATGGGTTGGGTTTCTCCCTGGGCGCACAGTCCACTGGCACATCCCCTAACAAGCAAGAATCAAAGCATCATAGGCTCCACAGTGGGGCCTCCTTGTGTCCTCCATTTGTCGTGCGGCAATCTTCTGCCCCTGAGATCAATTTAGAAAGCCTTGTTTGTGACAGAGAAGACTACTTGCAAGATCACGCACTGATCTGCAGATTTACTAAGGTCTGGCCTAAATTATGTGACCTCCATTCTTGGATTGAAGCAAACTGGAATGAATACCTAGAAGACGAAATCATCATTTACCCGTGTGCAAAAGGGTTTTTTATCCTAGAATTCAAATATGTGGATGATAAGGAAATGGTGCTAAAAACGAGGCCCTGGTTCTTTCAAGGGGGTTTTTTGTACATGAAACCTTGGTCCCCTTCATTTGATCCATGCACAGAGTCTTTTTCATCTGCATTTTTATGGGTCTGTTTACCTTACCTCCTGTTACATTTTTGGGAAATTGACTGTTTGAAAGTGATTGGCAATAGCTTGGGGAAATACCATGGTCTCTCAGATGAAACAGTTAACTATGAAAATTCAACTTTTGCTCGCTTATGTGTAGAAATGGATGTTTCAAATGGCCTCCCAGCATAAATATTTCTCAAAGTTGGAAAAAGAAGGTGGCGCTAACCGATAGATTATGAAAATATTGCATTCAGATGTCGAATTTGCTTTGCTACACAACATGCTACTACACAGTGCAGTAAAAAATGTTTTGGGGAGAATACCAGTGTTGCCCCAAACAACAACCCCTCATGGTGGGTTGGGGTTGAATCCAGACATTATGTTGTTTCACCTTCTGTAAAGAATGCTAGTGCCTCCACTCCCTCATTGCAGGAAACTACTCCGACTTTGGTCCCTTCCCACTCGGCTATGGAAGAATGCAACGTTCAGGTGACCGCCCCTGATTCAAAACAAGACGTTGCTTGCAGTTCTTTTCCCTCTTTGGTGGTCTCCAACTCTGTCTCTTCTTCACCTTCGATGGCTACTACCGCGGATTGTAACCTTGACTCTTCCTTGCTGGCAGTTTCATGCGTGGGCCAGCATCCTTCATCAGTTGACCATCATGCTTGGATGGAGGTGAAGAAAAAGAAAACTCCACCTTCAAAACAAAAACATCCAATGTCACTAAGATCCTCAAAGAAAGAAGGAATTCTAGAGGTATAATTTGTGGTCACACCCATTTTCGGGTTGTCCAATATCACTAAGATTCTCAAAAAAAAAGAAGGAATTATGGAGGTATAATTTGTGGTCACACCCATTTTCGGGTTGTTGCATGCTCTACTAGGTAAAATTATATTTGTGTTGGTGCACCCCTGGTGGTTAGGGCATGCATTTTTTTTATCGTATTTTTTGGGAGTTGTCCCCCTTGACAACACTTACCTATAAAATAAAATAAAATAAATACATTAAAATTACATTAATAGTATAGATATTATTATTTAACAAAACTATTATATAAATTTTATGTTGAAATAATTATTGTTTTATTTTTTCTTATAATTATTTCATTTTATTTATATTTATTTAATATAAAATAATTTTAAAAATTATTCTTTAATTTATATTATATAATTAATAAATATTATTTTTAATATAATATAATATTATTTATTTATTTTATTTTGTTTGATATTTATAATATCTTTATAGTATTTAAAATTTTAATATATAATTATTTTTACATAATATAATTGATTTTTAGTAATGTTTTTTTTTTAAGAAGCCACAAATTTATTGAATAAAAGAGGAGATTACAGTTGTCCAAAAATTGTAGAATAGAATCAAAATCTACATAGTTCAGAGACTGAAAGAGAAATAGGGGGAAGGTCCCTGGAGAGAAAACTCAGGCAAGAAAGACAAAACCCTGAGAAGAGAACAAAGAGGATTAAGATAGACAATCCAACGAAGCCAAAAAGAACTGAAGAGGCTGAAGAAGTCTAGAGCAGAATACATCAATCCGAGAAGCCAAAAAGATTCGATGAGCCAAAGATATCCTGTGTGCTTTTTAGTAATGTCATATCATATTATAAGAACATTTATAATTATAATCAATTAGTTTTTGCATGTCTATACTTTAGGAGTAGCATGCTAAATAAACAACCAAAACAAATAAAAACAACTCACAACTAAACCAAAAAAAAAAAACAATAGTAAAAACTAAAATATAATAATTAACAAAAATTATGTTTAATTTTATTCACCTTATTTAAACTTACATATATTTTATTTAACTATGCAAACCTCTAATTACAATACTAGAAAGGCAAGTACTTGCCACTACGTGGCACTTGTTTGTGTATGGGTTATGAGAAAGCAGGATATGTCTTGTGACAACACTAGCTTCATGTTTTCAAGTACCACTTTAGAGGCTAAGAATGATTTAACACTTTAAACAGGTAGAAACATGTACTTTATTTCATATTTATTAAGATCTAATAGAATGATATCTCTTATAGATTTTATTTGATTAAAATGTAACTAGTTGTGTTTATTGAATGACATGGTTTAAGTTTTCATCATAGATTTAAAAGTTCATACCCATTGCTCATATTTATATAGTAACCCATAAAGTAAAGTCAAAGACTAGTTACAAAACAATTTAGATTGAATTTAAATTTTCTATATTAAGTCACTACAAAACCATCAATTATAAATTAATTTGGATCATTTAATCAATCTTAAAAATATATTCCACAAAATGATCTAATATTATGTTTATAACCAACTTACAATTTGTATTTTGTTACAAATTCTCTAACTATATATGTATATACAATCTTAAATGTGATTGCTTACCATTCAAATATTTTTATTTGTTTTATAATATTATTTAACATTCCTTCATTTTCCACATATTACTCTTATCACTTGATGCATATTGATTTTATCCCTCTATTCATACATTCCTATCATAGAATTACTTTTCATAATTTATTTCACTTTACCTATCATATTATACCAAAGTTATTGTAGTCTCAAGATTTCACACACTCTAAACTCTTTTTTGTCAATAATAGTGTAATAACCATTGTTGTCTCTCTATTACACTCATTACATTATTTGTTTTTTTATTTGCATATATTTTCCTTTAGTCCATATTTCTAGCACCACTACACTAACCTCTAAATCCCCCTTTTTCTTTATCTATCTATCAATTAGTTTTGGGCATAGGATTGAGAGGATGTTGGAAAGGGATGGTTTGATAAAATAATGTTAAGAAATTATGCATACGTTGGAGTAGAACAAATAAATATAACCATATTTTTGTGTAAGAGGCACAAACTCTACAACTGCCTCTATAAGAGGTATGACACTTGCAAATGGTCTCATTAGTCCTTAAGAGTTTTATCTTGGTAATAGGTACAAACTTAATAGTGTTAACCATGTCTCCCAACAATATTATTTGTGAATCCTTTCTCGAGGTTTGTATTGGCTTATTCTTAGAAAAATGGTGTATGGTGAACAAAAAGTGATAAAATATTGATGTAAAGCAAGTATATTTTCAACAATGAGTGAATGACTAATAGAACCATGGATTCCAAAGATTATGAAACCAATGGAAAGGGTTTATGGAAGGCCATCAAGCTAACCATTATGACAAGCAAGGAATTTCCCTACTACATTTGGAAATACAGAGTTACATATTATATATTCTTATGAATGTTGGAGTTAGTGTAGATGCAAATAATACTTAAGGGGAAACCCATTTGATAGTGCATCAATTGTGCTATAAAATATATGAGAAAATACAAGATCTTACAAAATCAATATTATTACCACTTGTTCATGATTAATATAACAAAATTACTTGCTACAACCGCGTTCATAGGTGACAATTGTGTATCTTGATATTAAAATTACAATTCTTAAACTTTAAGTAACTTAGACAAGGTCAAACTCTAAGTTAGGTTTGTTCATAAAAAATTTAATATGACCGTAGAGAAGAATTAGTAGTTGAAGTATGAGAGTTATATATTTTATATACTATTATATAAATTTATTTTATGGTTGAGATGTAGATTTTTAATTGTACTTATTTATCGACATTGTAAAGAACTTTAGTTTATTATAATTTATCTTCTCTTATACCTTTTTCAAATCTTTAAATTGGTTAAACTCTCTACCTAAATATTTTAAATACAATGAAACTTGAATTTAATAATGCATGACCCAAGATTGACAATTCTTACTTACATCACACAAGAAAGAAGTAAAGCATATGTAAGATATCGAACAAAATGTGCTCCATTTGATATAAATTGCTCTAAGATAATCAAATTTTCAAAATTAAAACACATCTATTGTTATAAAAGGCAACTAGAATGAAAAAATTGAATCATTGAGATAACAAAAAAATTGAGATTTTTTTTTGCATCCCTACAACTTTGACTCTTTTTGCAAAATAATTCTTGTTGACAATACCTTAATTTTCACCTCTATTTATAACTACAAGAGTTCTTTTTTCTTCTTTAATTTTTTTTAAGTCATGTTTTCTTTATTTTAAAATTATTATAAAAGATCAAAGAAATATTTTTTAAATGTACATCAGGATAGAAATAGAAATAAACGGCTAAAAATGAGCATATATATAATTTTAAACCATGATATTTTTTTTTTTTTTTGATCTGTAAGAGTAGCAAAGCTACATTATATATTATAAAA
>VDFB02374364.1:0-112251 GCA_007258455.2 Sequoia sempervirens
AGCTCCTCAATTGAAACAACAAGAAAATAAATTTCTAAGGACATAAGTATGAATGATAAATCCCCTACCTACAAATATGTCTTTATGACAAATGGCTAGAGAGTGTTCAAGAAATGGAAGGAACCTTCAAAACCCTTTGATACAACATTTGGTCAATCTTCTACACAAAGCCAAAAATGCTCTTCAAATTATTAGCCTAATAATTATACTTTGGACAAGGACTCTTTAAGACTTACTGGAAGACATAACTCATTCTCCTCCCAAAAGACATGTTTTTTCATCCCCACCACTTAGACATAGGTCTAGGTCTCCTAATTCAACTGGGAAGGAACATAGATATGTAAATCAATCTATTGTTCTTGCCAATCATTTTGATGTTTTTCCACAAGTAGAGGATCCTTCTAATTATGCCTAATCATGCATTTTAAAACAATGTCTTGGAATGTTATAGGATTATCTCTCCCTCACCGCAAGCTTGAGGTTAAGGAGGTTATTATCAAATGGAAACCTGATATTGTCTTCCTAGAAGAAGTTAAGATTAATGGCTCTCGTCTTACTCTTCTCTTTCCAACGTATGGAGAGGAGCTACTTTCTTTCATACATTGCATAAAGAAGGCAGGGGGTTGTTATTGGCTTAGCTCCATGGCTTACTAGGTTTTTCATTGATAAAGGTGAGGATCCTTCCCATAGCCACATTTGGATCCTTGTGTTTATCAATGATCAACCCATTGGTTTCTGGTTAATTTATACCCCTAACATTTCCAAAGAAAGATGTGAGTTATGGGAATGGATGTCTAATCATCTTCCTCATGTTAATTGGGTGATTGGAGGGGACTTAAATATGGTGGAAAATCATGTTGATCATAGTTGAGACAATCATGTTAAGTTGATCATAGTTGAGACAATCATGTTAAACTAACTAATGAGGAGTTTGAAAAGTGGATTTATTGTCATAATTCCCTTGGGGTTATAAATCCTATTGATAAAAAATGACTAGTCATAAATTCAACTAGTTTATTTGGACCAATTATAGGTTGGGTGTTGATAGAAAACTCAGTCATTTAGATAGGTTTTATATTTTCTCTAGCCTATAGTTGATCCGAGACTCCATGGGGAACCTTGTGAAAGTTGACTACTCTACTACTCTCTCAATCCATTTCCCTATTCTCTGTTATTTCACTAGGAAAATTTTTACTAATGCGGACTCTCAAATGCCCTTTAAACTCAATATATCTCATTTTAAAATACCTTCTTGTGTTGATGCTTTGTTCAACATTTGGAATTCCATCCCTAAGCCAAAGGAAGGAAAATCTTATAGGGAATGGTGGCAGGTTATTATTTCCCAATGTGTAGATTTCTTACGTGCTTTTGGTAAAAGAGTGGCTTGGTAGTGAAAACATAAAGAAAAATCTCTACAAGAAAAGTTAGAAATGAATAGGAAGTTACTCAACCTTCATCCTAATAACATTACTATCCAAACTTCCATAGCCATTATTGAAATGAAACTTCCTCAACTTGATATGTACAGGGGACAAGGTGCTAAAATTAGGGCCAGATTACATTGGTTCAAAGAGGGTAACAAAGGATCCAAATATTTTTTTAATTACTTAAACTATAAGCATAAAAAGGAGTTTATCGGATCAATACAAAATGAGAATGGAAAAATTTATACTAACCCACAAGAAATCAGAAGTATATTCCAAGATTTCTATGAGAAACTCTTTAGAGAGGAATCCCATTAGAAATATGCTCAATTGATATTAGAAGATATCCTTAAAGGAATCATTCCTAGAAAGGTGGACCAAGAGTACAATCACTTTCTTGATTGAGATCTTTCTATTGAAGAATTGCAACATGCTATTTTTTCTATGGCTCCTAACAAAAGCCTTGGGATTGATGGGTTACCCATTGAAATTTATCAAACTTTGTGGTCTTCTATTAAAGAATTTTTTTATCTAATGTATTTAGAAGTTGTAAACCAAGGGTTGTTGGGACCATATATTAATAAAGGTCTAATCAAGTTTCTGCCAAAAGGGAAAAATTCAGATTTGATCTCTGGATGGAGGCCTATTACATTGCTCAACACATCTTATAAAATTATTGCTAAAGCCTTAGCCACTAGGATTAAACCGGTGGCTAAAGGGATTATTAGAACAAAACAAACAAGGTTCCTTGGTGGAAAATTTATACTTGATAATTTAATCTTGGCTTGGGAAACTAGTGAGTGGGCCTAACAAACAGGGCAAAATGCTTTGTTGGTAAAACTTGATTTTGACAAAGCCTATGATAGGATGTGGTGGAGCTTTATTCTCAAGATTTTGTAGTGGTTGGGTTTTGGTCCCAAATTATGTAGGCATGTTCAATTGCTATTTATTGAGGTGAATTCTCAATTGGTGACCAATAATTCTTTATCTAATACTTTCCCTTTACAACGGTCAATTAGACAGGGATGTCCTCTATCACCATTTCTTTATGTTCTAGTTGTTGATGCTCTTGGTTATCTACTGGAAAAATATAATCAAATGGAACTGATTAAGGGTATCTCTATTCCTAATAATTAGGTTGTGTTAAATTTAGACTTTGTTGATGACATTCTAATATTTCTTCAAAACTTTGAAGCAGAAAACAATAATGTTCAGCAAGTTTTAAATTTTTATTGTGAGGTTTCAGGCTCAAAACTGGCTTACCATAAAACTGAATTCATAATGATCCAGTCTGATTTAGTTCTGGACTGGATTCCTAAGGAGTGGAAACAAATTAAGGATGGGAAGATTACAAGGTATCTTGGTATACCTTTCGGATTAGGGTCTCACTTCATGATATGTGGAATTGGTTTCTCAATAAATTGAAAAATAAAATATTTAATTGGGGAAATAAATTCCTATCTTTAGCTGGGAAAATACAAGTGGTTAATTGGATATTTTTGGCCTCTCATGTTTGTTATTCCTCATGTTGTATGCCTTCCAAAAAAGGTTATGATGACTTAAATAAACTTATTTTCCAATTTTTGTGGTCAAAATGGGATGGAAAAATGGGTTTTAGGGCTCCTCTTGGCTACACTGTAAACAACCTAAGAGCAAAGTGGGTCTAGGTCTTTCAGATCCTAAGACCCAAGGGACTTGCCTATCTACCAAATGGATAATAAGAGTTGTGTTAGGACAAGAACAATGGAAAATTTTGGTTCAATATCAGATCGCAATGCCTGCTATGAATAATTTAAGTGGCATAATGTGGGATGGCTAGATAAAATTTTGCTTGCTCAATTTTTCCATGTTAAAGCTTCTTTTCTGCTCTAATCTATTTGGAGGGCTTGGAAACAAGTTTGAAAAAATTTAAATTGGAGAAGGAATTCACTACAACATGGTTTAAACTTTGCTACTTCCTCTATTTGGTGGAACAAGCTTGTTCAATATCATGGACAACTGCTAGCAATTAGCTTTCCTAAACAATCTCTCTATTTCTTCAAAAAAGGAGTGAAGCGGTTTAATGATATTTGGAATTTTTATTCCATGGATTGGACCAGCTAGAAAGATATCATGGGTGTCTTTATTCTTCACAATAAGTTTAAAGGATTATTGGTTTTCATGGAATTGTTGGTTCCTATAGAGATCCTCACGAAAATTTGCACATCCTTACATTATAGCTTCTTCAAGGACTAGTTGTGGATTGAAACACATCCTTTCTTATAGTTTCCTCTAAAGAAGATATACTTTAAGCTTCTCCAAACATTAACTTGAACCCAAAACTTAACATAAAATGGAATTGTAGCTTTCAAGAAAAGAAATGGAGAAGTCTTATTGCTCAGATTTGGAAGTCTAAGGCTGAGGCTAATGCCCAAATTTTGGCATGGAAAGTTTTGCATCATAAGTTATTTGTAGGGGATCAATTAAAGAATTTGAAGTTCCAACTAGCCAAATGTCCATTTTGTCAACAAAATGAAAACATAAAACATATATTTTTGGGACTGTTTTAAAGCAAAGAAAAAGTGGAATATAATTTTTGGACAATTTCCTACATTTTTTTATCATGCTTTACAATGGAAAGAAGCATTATTTGGTTTCAAACTTCATAATAATTTAGTTGATAATACTATGAGAATCTGTTTTGTTGCAGTTATGGAAAATTAAATGTTCAATAGTGTTTTTTAACCATATTTTGCAGCATGAAACAAACCTTCTAATGTTTTACTTTGACATCATGTTTCAATTCATCATTTTATGTTCGTAGAAAAAGAAGGAGCTCAAAGATGGTGATTTCAACAAGATTAAATTGGATAAGATTAAACTTTAGATTTTATAGATACACATGGGGGATTTTCATGGTGCCAAACAAATGCAAAACTTCTTCAAATTTAAGGTTTAATTGACTTTAGTATTTATGTCCAATGATGTAGTACTCTTGTTTCCAGCTAGGGCATTGTGTTTGTATTCCATTGTTGGAGCGGCACACTTTTTTGTGTGTTGTTATTACTCTATTTGAGTCATTGTTATGATGGTTGCATACTTACAGCTGGGTTATTATGTTTGTATAAGTTTAGCTAGGTCTATATGGTGTTGTTGGAGCTACAAAATCTAGTTCTTTTTTATTTCTTAGTCCCTTTGTTGGACTGATATTTATTTTATTATATATTTCTTTTAGTTTCATTCAATAAAAAGAATACTCAATGGCATGTGATGAAGGTTCAAATAAGAAGAACTAAGTATTATTGGCATTACTGTGGCATTCTAAATCTCAATAGGCAATGTGAATATTGTATTTTTGAGAGTGTGTGAACTATGTGATTTGGTTTAGGTGGTCAAAGGTAATGAGAAATATAAACGAATTTCGATAAATCATTGATCAAACTTTATTTTAATTTTATTGGTCAATTGTTTTATGTTAATTGTAAGTGAGAAGTTTACAATGGAGCATCATTGAATGTACATTTAAGTTGTCTAAGTAATTTTTTTCAATGTGGATGGCCATAAGATCAAATTTTGATGTGGATGGCCATGAGATTGAATTTGGATGTTGCTATTTTTTAATTTTTGGTCACATATTAGAGACGGTAGAAACACTTTGATCATGCGTAGTCATGTCACTAGTAGGGGAAACATGGAAGGTAGGTGAAGCGGTAGTAGGAGGAGATGAGGAAATTGTGGATTTAAAAACCTACACATGGTAAGTATATATGGTAGGAGGAACAAAATCATAAGGTATGGTATACTTTCTATCAAAGTCAAGGGAATAGGATATAACATTCAAAGAATTAGGAATCACTTTAGCATAGATGTCTTGAAGTACTTTCCACTCGAATAGCTAAGTTAGTAATATATTGAAAAATTGAATCAAGTTTTTCAAGATTATCTATCTCAACTAAATTAGCAAGCTTATGTACAAATTTTTGTTGTTAGAAATTTACTTCATGATCACAATATTTAGCTTCATTCTCAATGTTAAGAACACCATTATCAATAGATTGAACCATATAAGGATTCAAAAGAGGGCTTCCTTTAAAAGGGAAGTGAGGATGAAAATGAGAACTTGACACACAAAAATGCTAACAAAACCCTAAAGATCAAATGATAGAGAGATAAGCTTTGATTGAAAAATAGAAAAAAATTAGTAAGCACACAAATTTGAAACCAAGCAAGCAAATGAAAACCTAGAGGAGAAAGCAAGGGTGGATAAGGTGGGTGAAAACAAGATCATACAACCCTAAAGGAAGGTATAATCATGTCTAGAATAAATAAAAGGGAGTTCAAACCCTAATTATATTTAAAATAAAATGATGCAATTTGATCTACAAATTCTTCTTGGGAAAAAGGATGACCATAATGCTAAACATTGGTTCATGGACAAATATTGATCGAGTTCATCAAAATATAAAGATAATAAATTTTCTTTACATAAATTATGTACCCACTAATTAATAAATATATTCAATTAAACACAAATTAATCTAGATAATAGAGTTAGTATTTCTCATTGAAAGTGTAAGAGAGGGGGACCACTGCGTGCAAGGCCCTAGGTCACAAAGGGCTAAGATGCGAAAGGTTTCCCTAACTTACCTCAACTTAGTGGGGTTTTAGGATATGTCGAACGAGAATGATGAGGACTATAAGGTATTTCAATCATTCTATAGACCTGAAATGCAAAACGAGGCTAGGCGAGCCAGTTTTCAAGTTCAACACTGTGCCTTAGGAAGCTCTCTGCCCAAGGACAAAAGCGCAACGTGCTGGTGTCTCTAAAGTACACTGGCATCCATACGGCTAGAAAACTAAAGAGACAAGGTCAAACCTAAGAAAACAAGTTAACGACCCAACTAACTACTACTAAAGGGCCAAAATAACGTGATTAAGTAAACAAAATACTCTGTAATGTGGTAAAGAAATGCAAGAGTTAGGGTGGCAAGGATGATCTCACAAAGACACTCGTTTTCCAGCTAGCTCCTTGAAAGCACGTTTGCCTACACACAAAGAGGAGGAAAATGGTGGGTGGATGTATAGGGGCCTACCTCAGTCAAACCCCCATTTAGGTGTTTCCACCTCCACAAACATCCAAGTTTGCAACAATGGAGAAAAATTATGGTAAAAAAAGTACTATAATAAAGAACACCAAAAACACTACAAAATAGTAAGTGTGCTTACTCAACCAAGTAATAGAGGAGAGGAAAGGGAAGCTTACCAACTCCACCAAGAGCACTCAAGGCTACTTGGGGGAGAAAATGAGAGTACTCAAGCCTCTGTTGCAATGGTGTTGTCCCCAACTTGCTACTATGGAGTGCCAAAGTGTTGTTGGAATGCTTGGAGAATGAAAAGGAAGTTGTACTGAATGCTTAGAAGATGAAATGCTTGTTGAAGGAGAGAATTTGAAGGAAAGGGTGAAGAAAATGGCCATATTTGGGTCGGTCAATCGAAGAGGGTGTTACAATTTGAATCCCAATGAGAAGTGTAACACCTCAGCAGGTTCAGTTGCAGGAATTTGCCAGGGACGTAAGCGCACCACGTGGACATCTGTGCACTGCGTGGGCATCCTCGATAGAAATTCCCCCATCGATGCACAAAAAAGGTGCCAAGTGGGATGAAAGCAGTGGGCTTAAGATTAATTAAGCCTTTGAACTTGGTTTTCTAAGGTGGAGAAAGGAAAAAAGGGAATTTGCATAAGGGGTGCAAATTCACTCTTATACATTTTTCCCCAACTTTAGTGAGCACGAGTATTGATGAATGCTTGGTAAAGTAGATTAAGGAAGGAGTAAGGTTAGAAATGTATACCTAAACTGTCGAGGAAGCAGACCATGATCTGGAGAACTTGAAGGTACAGGGGAAGTGAAGGACTTCATAGTTTCTCAGAACTATGAAGCTAAAGAAAGAAAGCATCTTACAAGTCCACAGAACCTACAAAGAGGCAACCCCCAAGATCTCTCGCATGAAGGAGGCCCCATGAAGCAAGAGCCTTATAGGCCCATATACCTGCAAGGAAGGTGTCCCCCAAGAACTATAGCATGGAGGAAACCCAAAGGAAGTTCCCTACAAGCTCTCAGGCTTGTAGGGAGGTATCCCCAAATATCTCTCGCATGGAGGAAACCCAAGAAAGAGGACACCGCAGAGTCAAGAAGCAGCCACATAGGCAAGTAAGTAGATAGTCAAGTAGACTGTCGATAATTTGGAAGACTTTCAAAGGGGTCCCTTGGGAACCCTCAAAAGAAGAGGGGTCCACTCAAGGGATGTGCTATTTGAAAAGCAAGGTCTAGTCAGGCTACCCCCAAGCTAGAAGCGAATGATTTCACTCAAGATAAGATCTTTCAAAGGGGGTTCCTCGAGAACCTGTCATGAAGAAGGGGGTCCACTCAAGGGACACATGATTTGAAAGTGAATGTTTTCTTTCTTGAATCGATCCATCATCAAGGAATCCTTTTGAAAGATGTTCACTTCATCAAGGAATTCGAAAGGAAGAATATGCCCCCACGTGAGGGGATGGTCAAAGTTGTTCCCGCTTCAGAGGAAGGTTTTCAAGTCCTTTCTTTACAAACCCATGATGAAGGAAACATGTTTCGTTAGGGCTCCAAGTTGAGGATGTGATTCTGAAGAAAGGTTTGTGAAAATTTTCAAGAAAAGATTCATTGGCAACGAATGCATTTTCTGAAAATTGGAATGTTGGAGAAAGGGCGTTGTCACACATGAGAGGGAAAAATCAAGCAAAGAAGAGAGAAAGATAAGGAGAAAGCAAAAGAGAAAAACATAAACAAAGGACACAGGGGTCACTTGACATTTTGGGGTCAGAACTGCTCATAAATATATATATATATGTATGTATGTATAGTAATAGTATGTAAATGAACTGTCATCAACCCCCTACTACATCAGGCCATGTGAAGAATGCACAAGAAGACAAAGTGAAAATAAAAAATTGTGTCAACATGGAAGGGAAGCCTAAATGCCCCCAATGCTTTGCATCATCCCCAATTTATCGAAAATCAAGCACAAACATGGAAGAATGATGACACAAATAGAAGAAGGTTTACAACAAAAAACCACACCTATATCCAAGCACCAACAAGGGTGACGAGGGTCATCTAGGCACACATAGCATGATCATGGGCAAACACATCACAAAACACACACACGCAAAAGATCAAGAAGAGGCCTCCTCCTAACATTGATCAACTAGGAGGTCATCCGCTTCCCACTCTAGATCATCATAGGGGGAAGGAGGATGAGCTTGCAATGGTGGGATATTAAGAGGAGGAGCATCCAACCCTCCCACAACAAGGGCCAAGGCCCCGCAAGGTCTTCTTCACCAAGCTCTTATGGAGCTAGGGTTAGCGATTTCACGAAGATCGCTGACAAGGCTAAGACTTCATCCACAAAATTAAACAAGCACCTCATAGAATTGTCGTGCTTAACTTCAGTGGATGGGGTAGGTTACGCCTGAGATTTACCACTAGCCTCTTTGAATGACTCAGGAGCGGTGACAAACTCAAGGGAAGCTGGGACTAGTTTCATCACCAAGACAGAACAAGTCAGCATGGGGCCACCTTGTGGAAAAGGTGGGCTCCTCTTATGTCCTTCGTTGTTATAAGGACCACACTCCACATTTTGCTTCGTCAGAGGAGATGAACTCTCCATACATGAGGCTAGAGGTGCGAAGGAAGAGGAGGAAAGAACCGCAGTGGATACAACCGAGGTATTAGTCATATCCATAGGTTTTGGGAAAGGTTGGACATCCAGAATGAACATCAGCAAAGGTGGCTCCACTGAAGGAGCGATGAACACCTATACCCACTTGGGGTTAGGCACATTTGTACTCACTATGGAAGCTGGAAGCAGTTCGGGACCAGGTCAAAGAGAAGCACAAGGAAGGGGAGAGGAAGACGTTGTAGGAGGTCCTGAAGCAGGGGTAGTCATTTCTTCCTCCTTCCTTTATGAGGCAACCTGCTCGACTAGGAGAGCATTTCATCGACGCTTGCACTCACACACAAGGAAATTTATATGACTCTTTGAGTTGGAGGCCGAAGGCTACGAAGGAACAAAAGGATCCTGCTCAACCATAGGAATGTCCACTACAACCATTTTTGATAGAGGAACAAATTCCTTAACAGGAGCAGGAGGAACAAGTTGAGGAGTAGCGGGCAGAGTCGGCTCAAGAGCCTCAACAGTGGGCCTCTTTCCATTCATTGCTTTGGGAGCAGGAGTGGTAGGAGGCCACGAATCGAATTCTCTTCAGGAACCTTTATTTTTTTCGTATAAGTAGTACCATGGTCTAGGGTATTCATTAGGGAGATCCACGATCCTGAGCTTGGGCCTACGCCAAGGAGGAATCATTAGACTCAGTGCATAGCCACTGGGCTTACTCATCTAATACTCCTCCCAAGAAAGGAGAGAGGACGAGGTAGTCTTGGAAAAGGAAACCTTTTATTTTCCTTTGCGGGAAGGAGAGGAGTCGGCATGGACTTCTCCTTTTCCTTCTGGGAAGGGGGAGCATTCGATGTAGGCTTCTCCTTCCCCTTTCAGGAAGAGGAGGTGTATAGGTGCTGTATCATAAGAAGGGTCAGTTTCGGCTGTCCCTTGCCCCCAATCTTATACTTTACATAATTCTTGTAAAGCAAGTATGTTCTCAGAGGAAGCAGACCAACTCGGGAGGGCCAAAAGTGATCCAATGGATATCCACCATGGGACACCAAGGGTTGGTATCCAGTGTCATGCACTACATGCATGGCACCTTCATGGGAGAATTTTAAACACTTGTGAATAATAGAGGTGATTCCATTCATGGAAGCTAGCCAAGGTATGCCTAGATTTAGCTTGAACAAATTTGACTTTGGGATAACATCGAAGACTGTGTCAACAGCCCTAGGTCCAACTAGGACAGACAAAGTTATCAATTCATAAGGTTTGAGACACATACCATCGTGCACACAAATGGTAGATTTTATTTCTTCATATTCTTCCCTCTATAATGAGTATAATACCAACATTTATTTTATGATAACATTCACACGGCTCGCAGGGTCCACCAAGACTCTTGTACCAATGTTACCATTGAGGTGAGCAAGAATGTAGAGGGGAGAGGGCTTGTTGTTTAAGGAAAAATCTTGTGATGTGAATGTTATGTCTGGCGAACCAGGTGTAGGTAGAGCAATAGATGTCATTGTGACCATGTTAACATAGGCCTTGAGTTGAGTAACAGAATCAATGGAATCGATAATCATGTTAACAAAGTGTGATGAAAACGGGTCCTTTTATATCTTTAATTCTCTATTAGCTTTCACCACTAATTTGTTAGCATTTTGTTTACTCCCATTGAGATGAATGGTACTGTCTTCAATGCGGTCTTGTATCTCATGACGCAGCTGCATACAATGTTCGGTATCATGTCCATTAACTCGATGGTACTGATAATAAGTGCTCCCATAATACCAATTAGGGTAAGGCTCCTTAACAGGTTTAGGATTCGGTAAGGTTACGATCTTATCCTTCAACAACTTCTGCAAAATAGAAGAATAAGATTTTGATAACTTTGTGAATTTTCAGTTATGTCTGAGGCCATTGTTATCAACAACAACAACTACATTCATAACGGTCTTACCTTTCTCAGAGATTGATATAATGGAATTTCCCTCAATACAGGAGCACGAGGAGGATCCCCCGAACTAAACAATTGTTTGTTGGTACTCTCATAAGGCTGCACACAAGTGCGCAAAAGAAGGGTATTTCATAAGGGCGAACTTCTCTTGCCAAGGCCTTTGTAATTTCCCTATGAATATCTTCTGCATGTTAGAATCGGGTAGCTAATACGAGATTTGTGAACGGAGTGCTTGGTAGCGTGCTATGAAATCGTTGATTTTTTTTTATCTCCTTGTTTACATCGAACGAGATCCAAAAAGGTCATCTTCGGCCCGATGTTTGCTTGAAATTGTCTAAGGAATTTATTTGAAAGTTGGTCAAATGAGAAAACAAAGTTTTCAAGCAAGGAACAGTACTACTCAAGCGTTGTGTCCTTGAGAGATTGGGGAAATAGTTTAGCCATCAACCCATCATGATGGAAGAATTCCATGCATAGAGCGTTAAACACAGACACATGTGTCTATGGATCTCCTTTACCACAATACTTTTCAAATTTAGGGATCTCCATTCCTTGGGGGAAGGAAGTATTTAAGATCACAACCGACAATGGGTTGTGTTGGAAGAAGGGCTAGAAGATAGGTTGGGTAGAGGCTTGGGACAGACTCGCTAACTGGCTCTGCATCTTACCCATATTCTGAAGAAGAGTGTTTAGAATAGGGTCATTAGAAGATAGAGGGCCAGAGGAACCACCACCAAATCCACCTCTAGAATCGCCACCAGTGTGACTTCTGCCAGAACCACTACCAGAGCCACTGCCACTAGTAGGGCCTCTGCTAGAACCACCACCATGACCTTCACTAGAACCTAAGAAAACAAGCTAACTACTACTAAAGGGCCAAAATAATGTGATTAAGTAAACAAAATACTCTCTAATGTGGTAAAGAAGAAATGCAAGAGTTAGGGTGGCAAGGATGATCTCACAAAGAAACTTGTTCGCCAGCTAGCTCCTTGAAAGCACATTCACCTACACACAAAGAGGAGGAAAATTTTGGGTGGCTGTATAGGGGCCTGCCTCAGTCAAATCCCCATTTAGGTGTTTGCACCTTCATGGACAGCCAAGTTTGCAACAATGGAGAAAAAGTATGATAAAGAAAGTACTATAATAAAGAACATCAAAAACACTACAAAATAGTAAGTGTGCTTACTCAACCAAGTAATAGAGGAGAGGAAAGGGAAGCTTACCACCTCCACCAAGAGCACTCAAGGCTTCTTGGGGGAGAAAATGAGAGTACTCAAGCCTCTACTACAATGGTGTTGTCCCCAACTTTCTCTACTGAAGTGATGGAGTGAATTTGTTGTTATGGAGTGCCAAAGTGTTGCTGGAATGCTTGGAGAATGCAAAGGAAGCTGTATTGAATGCTTAGAAGATGAAATGCTTGTTGAAGGAAAGAATTTGAAGGAAAGGGTGAAGAAAACGGCCATATTCAGGTCGGTCGGCTGAAGAGGGTGTTACAACTTGAATCCCAATGAGAAGTGTAACGCCTCTATAGGTTTAGCCGCATGAATCTTCTAGGATGTAAGCACGGCGTGTAGACATCTACGCGCTGTGCAGGTGTCCCTAACAGAAATTCCCCACCAGCACACAAAACAGACACCAAGTGGGCTAAAAGCAACAGGCTTAGGTGTAATTAAGCCTCTGAACTTGGTTTTCTAAGGTGGAGAAAGGAAAAAAGGGAATTTTCATAAGGGGTGAAAATTCACTCTTATACAAAAAGTAATAACAATTAAATGTTAAAACCAAACACAACTTATTGTGACTCTTTGCTCACAATTTGATAATTGAGAAATGTTGTGATAGATGTCAAATGTCAATTTTCATATGCTCTAGAATTTTAGCATTGATTCAAATGAAGATCTTAGATTTTGTAAACTAATTATTGTCACTCTATATCACTTACATGAGTGAAAACCTAAAATTGCATGCATACATCTAAAACTTGTGGGTTTAACTTGGTAGAATGTGGACTATAATAATTTGTTTTCTTTGATTTTTATATTTGAATGTGTGTAGGAATTTGTGGTGTTTACAAAATGTTCAAGGAATATGTTAAATTATGAGGGTCACATTTTTATTAGACAAAAATATAGTTTGATTTTATAACTCTAAGAGAATTATTGAAGACAACAAGAAGGTGTGCAATGGGCCTAAGATAATTTTCTCTAAAGTAATGTTTTGATAATTTTGTTATGATGCTCTCATAAATTATTTATAACAAACTCTTGCTCAAACTAGAGGCAATATCTAACATTTACCATCACTTAAATTGAATAAATAAATTCATTTAACTACAACAATCATGTTTGCAAATCAACAAAACATGTGTTGACTCATAAAAATTAGTAAAATCAATTCATTAAGTGGATATTTAAATTTTAAAATCTTAGCAATTTAGGGATGAGATTTATGATTAAAATAGTGGCTCAAGTTAAGTTTGCAAGTCCTATGGATCCAACCTAAGATAATGAAAAATAAATATAAATTTTATTAATATAAATCTAGAAATTAATGATAAATAAGATCTTAATGTTTAAAGACATGGATCAAATTTACTCCCAAATATATCACTTATAAGATGATTAGCTGATAGGTTTTTTTATGCAAGCATTTATGCTAAAAAAAATTCCACATAGTCAAATATATTTCATGCTAGGCCCTTTTCCCATAATAAATAGTTTCTACTGGAACAATAGGTGTTAAAAGAAATAAAAATGAGCTTAATTCCATAGACATGTAAGGCGTAGATTAGCATTCTTTGAAGTCACTTAAATTTTGAATGTGTGAGGTGTAGATTAATCCATTCTTGTTTGTGCTTATTATTGCTGAAATTTGTCTACTACTTACATACATAATCACAATTTAACCCACAATTCATTGTCACTGTTGGTGCTTCTTTTTTTCCAACTGATTATTTGATTGCCTCTAAAGATAAGCCAAATCTTATAATCAAGACTCTCAAGACAGTGGCCAATGAACAAGAGAAAATATTACAATTGTGATCCTTTGCACTTTAGGTTATGAAAGACCTAGGGGGTAGCCCTTCACAATATTAATTTTAATCTTGCACACACTAGGATGTTGATATTACAAAATATTCCAAGAATACATTATAATATGTTAGAACTGGCTAAATCCTTGGAGACTTATCCAATACTGGCTTTGAGAACATATATATGACTTGAGAATGAATTAAAAACATATCTCAAGTTATTTTTTCATTTTGAATGGGCCTGGGCTTGCAACTAATCCTCTTTCTTAGATTGGTGCCTTAGACCATTGGTAACAAAGTCAAATATCATGCAAATATTCACTAAACAATAATTTGGAAAATAAATTCAATGGAAATCTACTATTATTGCCTTACAATTGTATTTCCTATACTTATATTCAATCTCAAGTCTTCTTAATAATCCTTGAACATTTTAAGTCTCACAATATTTCAAATATAGAAAATTACTCTATTACTTCAATAGAAGCTACAAAAGAAACATTCACTACATAATGATGCAAAGGAGAACTCCAAATATCCTTAATCAATTTTATTCATAAGAGAAATAAAATATACACTGGAGACAATTACCATTGAATCTTTTCAAAATATGTATGTATCCTTTTAAACTTGTGTATTGCTATACAAACATATTTACACTTGCATTCATTTTCTTCCCTGAAAAACCTAGAAAAATACCTAGCCAAACTAAACTAGACTTGCCTAATTACAAAATGTCCAAGATCTTAAAAAATGGCTTGAAACTCTCTTTTATAGAGACAAGGGAGCAAACAATCTTAGAGCCACAAACATATTTCACATTTTCATTTGAAAACTTGTTTAAAGATCAAATCAAAATCGATGCAACTACCTTATAAAAAGAAAAAATTTGTACAACTCTAGAAGACAAAACAGTTGAAGAAGCTACTACAGAAGATACTCCTTTGATATGTATAATAGGATAAATTTGGGTGGCTACATGATGTCATCAATTATATTTATCCTCCCATGCTGCAAAAGTATTCTCCAAAGGCCATGGAAAAGATAGGATTTTTCTAAAAAAAATTAGATGAGAAGAATATTCCTCATTTGTCCATATTTTTTACAACATCATAAAACTTCACTAAATTTTATTCCAATTTTATCAGTTTATCTATTGCATCATTATATTCATCCATATCTACCTTATCATTTGCAAAAATAGAGCTTAATAAGGGAGATAAGATATTGTTGAATCCAGATCTCCATGATTTATATGCCTTGACTTCCCCATCCTCTAACAAAATTTTAGGCTTTATACCCTTCTCTAGCACTTCAAAAGACTCCAAGGATTGCTCCATATCTAGCTGAAAACTCTCATGGATAATCATATTATCTTCTAATGCACTTGAATTTTCCAAAATAGTAGGTAGCTCACTTGGAGCATTAGCATCAAAATTGGCCCTATTAATCACTTTTCCAATCAACTGTATCCTTGGGATCCAAACATCTTAGAGGCTCCTTAATTGACCTTTTACTTGAATATTGATAGCATGGATGTTGGCTATTGTGTCATATCCATTCCAAGCACTTTCAAGATGGCCAAGAATGTAGGATAACTTATGGCCTAATATGTTATCCATAACCTATGATATTTTTTCCTTCTTTTCCATATTTTCCTTTTGCTTTGCCTCCTCGCTCTCTCTAAGATCCCTTTTCAAATTTCTAACCTCCAAAGTTGGAACCATATTCTCTTGAGATTCCTTGTCATCAACAAAAAATTGAGGAGGTGGAAGCAATCTTGTGACAACATTGACATGTTCTTGGAGTTTTAAATTCAAAGCTTTTACTTTAGCTAAGTTTGCCTCCAATTTCTTCATAGTTTCTTAAGTAAACATAGTTGTGTTCACTATCAATGTTATTGCTTGCAATACACTAGTGTCACCTAATCTTTTGACAATTAAGTTTCAAGTTAACTCATTTTCATTATTTATTACTTGGGGCTTATTGTTTCAATAAAAATGGACCAAATTTCCAAGGTCTCGTGCCTTGGATTAAAACATGACCCAAAGCAAAGTGCATCTTCCTACTCTTCAGAATTTAATACTAGGTCACCATCTTCCTGTTGATAATATCAAATGCAATTGTAGATGATATATCCCATCCTTTCAATAATATACAACCACTCTTTCTCACAATTTCTCTCCCTTTTTCTTGGATCATATATATTCTAGGTCAAAATTGATCTCAAACCATATAGAGAGATAATTTCATCTTTGTTTTGGATTTGGTTATTCTTTTTTATGATTCCTCCATATTTTTTCTAAAAGCCTCACCTTTATTCTTCAGGAGAAAAACCTTGAATTCCTTTGTGGTGATGAATTGATCATCTAACATGAATTCAATGCATACTAGGGATCCTACATCATCCACCACATACCCACCTGTCTCAAAATTGACCAACAACCTATCATCAGAGGGTATCTCAATTACAACCCTTGATGGTGGATGTATCACTTGCCTTATTTTTTAATCATCTAGCATATCATCATCATCCAAAGGGTAATCCATTAAAGATTATGTTGTAGGAGAAATTTGCTACAATGGTTTGACATATTAAGGACTTTGTTGCTCTTCCATTTGAGGTGATGGGTCAATTCTATCTGACACAACCACAGTAGGATGGTCCTCAAGGAGAACAATCTGGACCATGCAGCAAGAGTAACACAATGAAAGAAACACAGAATATGGAGGAAAATGTAGATGCAAATATTCTCATTAACAGAAATCTCAATTACATTCAGTTGAAAACATCCAGGCTTACAAATTTGGCTCACAAGCCTAATATAACACGTCCTAATTACAAATTTCTAATATGATCCTATATGTGAGTTGAAATCTAAAAATTTGGATCAATCTTTATCTACTCAAATCAACTACTACTACCACTTCTAATGATCAATTACAAGCTTTATATCATAAATGTGATTATGGAAACATCCGCGTTAGCCAAAGATCATCACATTCTCCAAGGAAAGAAAATGTAATGTGTGAATGAATAGGTCAGCCTCAAATTTGAATTACTCTCCAACAAGTGCATAAGATGAAGTGTGGACCTATAATGAAGGTCGGGGACACTCCATGAAACATTTAAAATTACACCATTCAGATCCGCAAGTCACGAGGATGATCCACAATGATCGAACTAGCCAAAAATTTTGAATTTATTCCAGTGTTGGTTCAAGAAATTTCCATGAAATCCAAAAGTGATAACTTGTCGGAAAAAGATCCAATCATGCTCAAATCTTGGAACAAGGAAAATGAACATGTCCACAATGTACACAAAGATTTGCAGGGTCTGGTGAGCAAATATGATGAGTCCACCAACATGAACTGAGCAAGAACAAAATAAGAACAAAACTGAAAGAAAATATTTTTGGCTGATGCAAGATTGCCAAGAACCAAGGATGCTCCTACATCAGACATTTGAGGTTATTGAAAAGTGAGTCCCTCACTTTGTCAGGGCTAAAGAAAAACCAAGATGGTCTACCTCAACTTGAGAAATCCAAGAAGAATCCCTCACTGGTTTGTCTTTCCACTTCACAAGATATTCTTTGTATTGTCTTCCAAGAGTCTTTCTCCCATCTCTGACATCCAAAATCTCTTCAATCTCATCTATTTGTTGTTTAGGAAACTAATGCTCCAATTTTTCTTCACTGTCTTTATTGAATTTTGCTTCATGGTACTGATATAGATCTACACTATTGAATATAGGCGATATACCCATGCCTTCCGGTAGCTCCACTTTGTATACATTTCCTGAATCAAATTTCTTCAAGATTTTATAAGGTCCAAACTTTCTTATCTTCAGCTTATTGTACATGCCAACTGGAAATCTCTCCTTTCTCAAATATACCATCACTTCATCCCCAACTTCAAACTCCTTATGTCTCCACTTTTCATCTATTTTCTCCTTATACTTTTGGTTCATGTCTTCCAATTGTTGTTTCACTTGAGTATGCAACTTTTTCATGTATTCTACAAATTCTTTTGCTTCTGTGCTCCTTTTTCCTTCTATACCAATGTCTCTCAATTCTGATATACCTCTTAGATGAACTCATGTAACAATCTCAAAAGGTGTCTTTCCTATACTCTTGTTTACTGAATTGTTGTAAGCAAACTTTGCTTGTACAAGGACTAAATCCCAATTTTCGGCCTTCTCTCCAACCTAACATCTCAGAAAATTCCCTAAACTCTTGTTTACTATCTCTGTCTATCAATCAGTCTGTGGGTGAAAAGTAGAACTAAACTTCAAATCCGTATTCAACTTCTTCCAAAGTGTCCTCCAAAAGTAACCAACAAACTTTACATTTATGTCTAAAACAATACTTCTAGGTAATCCATGCAATCTGACCACTTCTCTGAAAAACAAATCTGCTACATGTACTGCATATGTTGTCTTCTTACAAGGTATGAAATGTGTTGGCCTCCTACAATGCTTTGATAACTAAGCCCTTATAGCCATGATTTATAGATTGGACATCTAACTTGAATAGTTATTTCAATCATCATGAAGGTGCATTTAACTTGTCAACCCAGGGATGTGAACTTGAAATGGGTCAACACAGTATGTGCACTAGGAACTCAAAGTAGCCATTGCATTCTATGGCTAAGAAACACAAGGCTGAAAGTAAATTGCTTGAAAGGGAAAGAGACAAATGTTGAACATCAATCAATGACTATGCTAAGCTAAAATGCATAATAGGAATAAAAATCTGAGCAACAAACACGACACTACTATGTCTACTTTGGCTGGAGGAACAGTCATAAAATGGAATTCTAGTGGCTACAAGAATAGTCGATGCTAGATTTCTAAGTACTAAACAACAAGTAATACTAAACTAATGCTAAACTAAGAAGACAGATTACTCACCAAGTGGGCCCCCTTGGATAAGTATCCTCTAAACTAATAAGAACTCAAGTGTTTGAACTCATAACTTTATTTCATTCATTGTAAATCATGCATACTAGAGAGTAATGTATTTGTATCACTGAAACTGGAGAATGAGAGTACAATATCAAATTGTGTGACCTCCTGAAGAAGGAGCATCAAATCATTATTTATACTACAGCTAAACAAGGCAATCAACTCCACAACTAGGAGGACGCCATTTAGGAAAAATAGGGGAAAGTGGAGCAATGGTGGTTACACATGCATGGAATCTAGTCATACATGCAAGTCCAAACACGGATCTAGCACAACAATAATGCCCATGCATGCTCAATCATTAAGGTCCACTATAAGGCGGTTACGTTCAGTTGCATGAAGAATCTTTTTCCATTGGTTGTCTTTGACTTGGAGCGATTCCTCAGCTAGACGTTATGGTGCATGCCCAACTAGCGATTTCTTCCTCAACTTAGCACATTAAATCTACATGGAAAAGTCAATACGCATAATAATTGCACATTTATAACCACTCTAAGAATCATTCATTAATCACATGCAAAATCAATATAGATAACCCACATAATATGCCAAATGTCATTAAAGCTTGCAGAGATAGGATAATGTCAAATGTCAATGGTTTGAGGGAAACATTATGCAAATACCAACATTTAATCATCAAAGTTCATGACATCAACCAACAAATAGACTATGAATTCTACCCAAAACTTGAGCAAAAACTAGGCTCATCAAAATGTGCCATTTTAGAAAATCTATCTACCACCACAAATACATAATCATTACCTCTTTGTTTCTTCGACAAACCAAGTATGAAATCCATGCTGAAATCTTCCCAAGGTCTCTCTGGAATTGTCAAAGGCTTATACAATCCTACATTTTGACTACTTCCATTTGCAACTTGACAAACTCTGCAGCTTTGCACAAATCTCCTAACATCCTTATGAATCTGTGGCCAAAATTAATTCTCACTCACCAATGGCACTATCTTATCAACTCCAAAGTGTCCTGAAATTCCTCCACTATGCTTCTCCTTCACTAAGTTATCCCTCATTGAACTCTGGGGTATACACAATTGATTTCCTCTGAACATCATGTCCTCCTAAATGAAATAATCCAACCATTGACTTCTATCCTTTGAAACTGGTTTGTTACATGCTCTCCAAGGTTTTGCAAAATTTGGGTCTCCCTCATACAAGTTCTTCAACTCATCAATTCCTAATACCTCCACTCTCATCTCTGTCAGTAAATTCCTTCTCCTACTCAAATCATCAACAACTTTATTTGACTTTCCACTCCTATGCTTCAAAACAAAAGTATAACTCTACAAGAACTCTACCCATCTCATGTGTCTTTGATTCAACTTACCTTGACTATTCAGATATTGCAATGCCTGATGATTTGTATACAACAAAACTCCTTAGGAAACAAATAATGTCTCCACTTCTTCAAGGATTGAACTATAACATAAAATTCTTGAGCATACACTGAATATCTTCTCCTAGCATCATTCAATTCCTCACTAAAATAAGCTATAGGTCTTCCTTCTTGACTCAACACTGCTCCAATTGCATTTCCACCTACATCACAGTCTACTTGAAATACCTTATTGAAATCTGGTAAAGCCAACACAAGCTGTTCAATCACCTTCTACTTCAACAACTCAAAACTTTGATATGCTCCAGATGTCCATCTAAAATCCTTCTTATCTCCTCTCATTGTTTATGTCATAGGACTGCAATTAGAATTGAAATTCCTAATGAACTTCTGGTAGAAACTAGCCAATCCATGAAATGATCTTATCTCTCCAATACTATCTGGTGTAGGCCACTCAACAATTGATTTCACCTTCTCAGGACCCATCTTCAATCCATCCACAGAGATTACAAATCCCAGGTATACCAATTCTTCGTTCATGAAACTACACTTCTTAATGTTTATTAGCAATTGCTCTTCTCTCAACCTTTACAAAAATTGTCTTATATGCAACAAATGTTCTTCTCTACTCTTACTGAAAATCAAGATGTCATCCAAATACATGATCATAAACTTACCCAAGATTTTTTTCAATACCTCATTCATCAACCTCATGAAAGTACTCAGTGCATTTGCCAATCCAAAAGGCATCACCAACCACTCATACAATCCTTCATTTGTCTTGAATATTGTTTTCCACTCATCCCCTTCTCTGATTCGGATATGATGATATCCACTCTTCAAATCTATCTTTGTAAAGTATTTAGCTCCACTCAAACAATCCATTATGTCATCCATCTGGGGCAAAGGAAATCTATGCTTCACCGTGATCTTGTTTATGGCTCTAGAATTTGTACACATCCTCCATTCTCTAGCCTTCTTAGGTGCTAGCACAACATGTACTGCACATGGACTTAGGCTTTCTCTGATCAAACCCTTCCTCAACAATTCTTGCACTTGTCTATTCAACTCTTCATTCTCTATTAGTGTCATCTCGTGTGTTGCTTTATTAGGAAAACTAGCTCTAGGAATCAGATCCATGCAATGACTAATACTCCTCACAGGTGGTAATCCTTCATGTACATTATCTGAAATGATCTCTTCATACTCTATTAGGAATTCCTTTATCTCTTCTGGTTGTTCTTCTACATGCTTCAAATCTCTAGTCTTCTTAGGAACTAAGGCATAGCACATGTTCTCATGTCTCAACCCATCCAAGAATCTCCTTCCATCAACCAAAAAAACTCTAGTACTCGTACAAACCTCAACCGTAGGAACATCTTCCAATGGCAACAAAGTCTACTTCATCCCATTGGCAACAATTATATATATGTTCTTCTTTCCATCATGAATAGCCTATCTATCATACTGCCAAGGTCTTTCCAACAAAACATGGCATACATCCATAGGCATAATATCACACAAAACTTCATCATGGTAATTTCCTATCTTCAATTTCACCAAACATTTTTCACTTACCAGTATCTTATGGTCATCCTGAATCCAAGCAATCTAATAGGGCTTCAGGTGTTTCAACCTTTCCAACTTTAGTTTAGTCACCATCTCTTCAAAAAATAGGTTCTCATAACTTCCATTGTCAACAATCACCTTGCAACATTTACCATTCACCTTGCATCTGGTTCGAAACAAGTTCTTTCTCTGCAATGGCTCCTTTTCTAACTCACTTTGATACAATACTCTTCTATTCACCAACACTTCTCCATCTTCCGGTTTATTAGACAATCCAGCATGTTCTTCCTCAACAAAGGTTGTTCTTCTATTGTTCTCAATCTTCCTACATGTCTCTCCCTGATTGCATTCAAATGCTTTATGTCCTTCTCCACCACATTTTAAACAAGTTCCTTTGAATATTCTTTTCTCCTGTCCTCTATCATCTCTCCTATAACCTTCATTTCGATAACCACCATAACCTCCTCTTCTATAAGATTTTCCATCACCTCTCTGATATGAATTGTCATTCTTACTAACCTCCTTATCCTTATTCTGGTCTAGAAAAGATCCTCTTCCTCCTCCAGTAAAAGTTCTTCCTCTTTGAAATCTTCCACCTCTTCCTCTCTGCCTCTACTAATGTCTTTTGTTCAACTTCTCCTCTACTTTTAGGGCACACTGATATGCTTCTTCCACACTCTACAACTTGATCAAACTAATCTCATCTTGTATAGATGACCTCAAACCATTCACATATCTAGCTACTTGCTCAATTTCCTCCTCTGAATGCCCAGATCTGATGTTCAACTTATAGAACTCCTTAGTATATTCTATCACACTTGAATCTTTCTACTTCAAAATTTACAACTTTTAGAACAAACTAATCTGATAATCTGCAGGCATAAAATTTGTCTTTAACTTGTTCACCATCCGATCCCATGATTTGATTTTCTCCTTTTCTCTTCTTTGCTTATCTATCTATAAATGTTCCCACCAGAAGGATGCATGTCCTCTCAACTTTGTATAAGAAAACTTCACCTTCTTATCTTCAGTAGTACCTTCAAATTCAAAATGCTTTTCCATCTTTGTAATCTAATCAAGTAATTCTTCTGAATCCAACTTACCATTATAATTTGGTGGATTGAAATGTGGTTTTGTATTTGCTTTGGTTAGGGCTCTTATGAACCTCTCTTCTCCCTGATCTAGGCCAAGTTGCTCTTCTCTTCCTCTTTCATCATGAACTTCTACCTCTTCATCACTCACATCATCAATTGGTCAACCTCTTCTCTGGGCCATTTCGACTGCATCTAATTTGGCATCAATTCCTCTCAACATCTCCATTAAAGTTGGGTTTGCATTTCCACACAATCCATTTCCTCTAACATTTCTTCTTCCTACCATATTTACATAGGTCCTCTGTAGTTGTAGGTGGAATCCTCAATTTTCCACCCCACAACAAATCTTGAATAGGACTTCCCAAACTCTGATGATCGCACAAGGAATGAATCTTGCTCTGATACCAATCTAACGCAGCCACAATAGGAGGGTCCTCAAGGAGAACAATCCAGACTATGCAGCAAGAGTAAAACAACGAAAGCAACATAAAATATGGAGAAAATGTAGATGCAAATATTCTCATTAACAAAAATATCAATTACGTTCGGCCAACAAAATCGAGGCTTATAGATTCGGCTCACAGGCTTGATTAAACACGTCCTAATTACAACATTCCAATATTCTCCTATATGCGAGCTGAAATCTTACAATTTGGATCAATATTTATCTACTCAAATCAACTACTACTACCACTTCTAATGATCGATTACAAAATTTATATCATATCCGCGATTCTGGAAACATCCGCATCGGCCAAAGATCATCACATTTTCCAAGGAAAGAAAATGTAATGTGTGAATGAATAGGTCGGCCTCAAATTTGAATTACTCTCCAACAAGGGCATAAGATGAATTGTGGACCTATAATGAAGGTCGAGGAAACTCCAAGGAACATTTAAAATTACACCATCCAAATCTGCAAGTCACGAGGATGATCCACAATGATCAAACTAGCCGAAAAGTTTGAATTTATTCTGGTGTTGGTTCAAGAAACTACCATGAAATTTAGAAGCGATAACTTGCCTGAAAAAGATCCAATCATGCTCAAATCTTGGAACAAGGAAAATGAACATGTCCACAATGTACACAAAGATCCGTAGGGTTTGGTGAGCAAATATGATGAGTCCACCAACATGAACTGAGCAAGAACAAAATAAGAACAAAACTGAAAGAAAATATTTTTGGTTGATGCAAGATTGCCAAGAACCAAGGATGCTCCTGCATCACTATCCACCTGAGGCACATGTACATTATCTAGTAAATTGGTTGTATTAGTAATCATTTTCATGATTTTAATGACTGAGTCTTGAATCTTTGTATGTGCACCTTTATAAGAAGGAATCAATAGGTTATTTCTTCTATTCTCTGTAATTTGAATTTTGACCCATTATTCTTTCCTCCTTATTGTCTTTGCTTCTAAAGAACAATTTCTAATTAAATCTTCAATTGGTTCATAATCATACACCTAGGATGCTAATTTGTATCTAATCGTAACATCATGAATGAAATGCTTAAGATCACACTTTCTTACTTTATCTACCCTCATTTTGTAGGGGATCAACTCATTCAAAAATTACTCCAGTCCCTCTCTAGCAATAATTTGGAAATAAAAAAAGTTCAATGTTGAGGGTAGGATGGCATGCTTCTTATAATTTCTAAAACGAGTCTTATCAGACTCATTTAGCTGCCATATTATTTCTAGGAGGGTGATTCTATTAGGAACATATCTAGGTAAGATATGAGGTGCAACAAGGCGCCATAAACCCTAATCATCATACCATTTGTGTAGAAAACTAGTCACCCCAATTATGGTTCACTCTTAGCTCTGTTTGTAAATCCTTTGGCCTCAAGAATTTTATAACCATGTCAGACAATCTCCAAGCCATTTGTTGGCCCACATTCCTCAATATTTCTTTGACAAAAAATCCTTAAAGATACTATAATTGGACTTATCACAATTGCTATCCCAAATATGAGCCTATTCTTGCACAGGAAATAATCTCTTTTGGGCATCACAAGATCTAATTTTCATGAAAGGAGACCATATATTCCTTCCACTGCAAAGAAAGATGTGGCATAACAAAATATATTCCTTGAAGTGAACAATATCATGATTCTCTTTAAATGCACATAGAGCCTTGTGAATTCCATCAACAATGAAGGCTGCAAAATCATAGGGTTTTTTTACATCTCTACTCTAAATATCAACTACTAATACCATAATATTGACTGACATTTGAGTTTTATAGTCTATCCCTAAAACTTGGCATAGAGATTTAAGTATGTTTTGACAAATTAATCCTCAAAGAGATCATAATTGAATGACTCCAATTCTCCACTAGAAAATCTTTTCAATTCTTTGCTTTTCCCTCTAGGCTTGAAACTAGGTAGTCATTTAACTCTATAACTATCCCTTAATCTCTGATATTCTCTTGTAAGTTCTTCTAGGTCAACAAGCAACTGAGCATTCTTATCCAAGTTAAACACTTCACAAATATAATTCCTGTCAAATCTTTCTATAAAGGCTCCTTTTTTTATTATAAATTACCCTCTTCTCTAGGTTATAAGCCTTACCTATGTATATGATCAAATCAACATTGATGAAAAGATCTGGCACCACCAACTTTCCAACCCCTAGTCTCCAGATATTGCAAATTGGTCTATCAATCAAACACTTTCTAAACATGTACTTAAATAATGCATACCCATGGAGAATTATGGCATCTCTACAACATTATTTTTTATCAATGACCCTATCAGCCAAAATTTTAGATCCTTGAGCAAGTCTAGGTCTCTTAGATGATCCAGGAAACTGTGCCATTTTATCTTCATCCAAACTCCTTTTAATTCCTCTTAAGGTTCTGAACATGACTACTATGGTCAGGGTTTTTTGTGGTTACAGAAATAAGGTTTAAACTTTTCATGATTTTGTATTAAATTATCAAGTTTTCTACAAAATTTGACTAATCCAAGGGCCTCTTCAAAATTCAATTTTCATACACCTTATTTAACAAACCAAAAATAACCTTTTTGAAAAAATGAGTACAAAAAGAAGGAATAGAACACTTAATTCTTTATTGTCACAACAAACATAATGGAGTGACACAAAAGGAATTCCCTAAATGGTGTTCGGAGGGAAGCAACGGCGGGGTGCTATTTTGAAAATTTTAGATGAAGCAGACGTAGACGATGATGACCCCGACCTGAATGGTGGTTGTCTTTGGTCATTGCTTTCTTGGGTTGTGCTTCTAGAGGGGCTAGTTCTGGCATCTACACGGGTTGAATACTGTAGAGTGGTCCCTGCAGGTGGGGTTGTTGGCATTGATGGTGCGGGGAACTTTGTCTGTGCTTGGTCTCCTGCTTGAGTCAGCTTTGGAGATAGTTCTTCTTTGCCTGCAGTGGCTGATAGTTCTCTGGCTTTTGCGTTGTTGGATGCCTTCTCTATGTCTCCCCTATTGGTGCTCTTTTGTGGTGCTACAGGTGGGGACTCTGTTGATGCCTTGGGTTGGGGTTTTGTAGCTGATGGTGCTACTGTGGCTTTTGATGGATGTTGGAGGGCAAGTCTATTGCCATTTTTGTTTTCTGGTGCTAGGTGGTTTCCCCTTCCGCTTTGCTACTCCCTGCAGGGTGTGTGGGGTTGCTTGGGATTCCTTGAAGTTTTTGGGTTGAAGAAGGGGCTTATTTCTGGTTTTGCTCGATGTAGTAGGATGACTTGGGGGCTTTATTTGTTGGCCCTTTCTTCTTCTCACTTCTTCTAAGGTGTTCGTTTCTTCTGTGTATTCACTATGTGGTAGCTTGTCGGCATGGTTGCAGCTTCCTTTTGGATGGGAGTGTGGGTTTGCTTGGGCTTCCTTGGAGTTTCTAGGTTAAAGAAGGGGCTTATTTTTGGTTCTGCTTAGTGTAGTAGGATGGCTTGGCGGATTTATTTGTTGGCCCTTTCTTCTTCACATTTTTCTTGGGGTGCTCTTTGCTTCTGCACTTTCTCTGATTGGTGGCTCTCCTTTGGGGGTTATGACAGCGCGATTGTGGTTTCCAAAGGGCATGTGGAGTTCATTGCCTATTATCCTGGTTTGGAGACTATTTTGGGATGTTGGCCCATTTGGTGGAGTGGTTATGCCACTCCAATTTATTCCTTGTTCTCTATTGGGTTTTGTATGGACCTGCATTGGCATTACCAAGAGTTTTTCATGATGAGAGTAGGTGTCTTTCTTAATCCCTTGTTCATGATTTTCCCCTCGTGTGCCTTGTTGTTCTTCATTGGTGGTTAGGGGCTGATGCTTTGGCTGGACCATGCTGTGAGTATGGAGTGGGTGTTGGATCAACTTTGTTCTGTGTTGAAGGTTTTGAGGGCTGGCGGGTTTTTCAAAGATAGTTTTGAAGACCCAATTGTTATTGATGTTGTTGCTTGTTTTGGTTCTCCTTGTCACTGTAGTCCCTTCCTTCTCTCTAAATACTAGTTCTTCTTTTGAGGTGATTGTAATGCCCATCGTGCAAACCCTAGAGAACACACACAAAGCAAATAATTTTTTTTTTAAAACAATACAATTAAACATGCAAGAAACATTAACCATAATCACATAACACATTACATTGCACTATTATGCTTAGCTCTTTGGGGAATGTGAGGTTACTTCACAAACAACTAACAACGAAAGCAAAAGATAACAACACAACTATTAATATTATAAACCATGAACAAGAATACATCTAATAACCAAGAGTGAGAATATTAATACATCACATAATACAATCATAATGAATCTCTTTTAACAAATTACAATTGATCCTAACTATTACATCATTTTAATATTACATTACAAGCTCTTGATTAATAATTACATCAAATTTCCCAAATGTGTGGAATAATATAAATACAATGAAATCTGAATTACAAAGAAACACTGGTGCAACACCAACTACAGAAATGCTGAGAAGATAGACTGCTAATGGGGAACCCAACGGGTGAGGAGCACATTCCACCCAACCATGTGAATTATAAATAACTCACCCCCCGTGCTCAGAGGTGACAAGGAAGAGAACCCGACCATGAATGTCAAACCGACTCCAAGAACAACATAGTACAAATACAAACTCAAGGTATACAATATAATAACCATCAACGTTCACGAATCAAACATAACAAGATAAAGCTATGAAACTCACCACACTTAAGTAAAGCATTATCAATTAAACAAGTAACTAAATAACAACCATAAATCAAATTCACAAGAGTCAGATACAACATAAAGTTTACTATCCTAGAGGCAACCAACAACCAAGTACAAGGGTGTCTAGTGGAGAGTGTCATCGCATAGCTCTCATGGGATCTATTGACCTTTCCTCCAACTCAGGTGCCGACCCCCACAAAAAGCCACTCTCCCTAAGACCCCTAACATAAATCAAAACCAGGCAAGGGTTGAACTAGAACAAATAAAGCATAATACTCAAAACGGGAAAATGCGAGGCATTAACTCTCTTGCGACAACTCATAACCAAAGGTCTTAATAAAACCATTCAACCCTTCCAAGCATTAAACCAATAAGTTTTCAATCCAAAGGTATAACTAAAATGAAGACAACACTCAAAATTAAACATGCCTCTAGATCAAGGGTTGTAAAACAATAGGGTTCCCACATAGACCACACTAAACAAAAACCATAACATAAAAGAAAACTCACATTATATTTTGCAAGGTTACACCATTAACTTTCATTCCCAAACAAATAACCAAATAACTGATCATTAAAAGATTCCAAGTCTTAATTATAACCAAATACATTTGTCTCAATATAGTCCACAATCACGACTAAAGGCTCTTTTTTTTTAAAAAATATTTGTTCAACCGAAATAAATAATAAAATAATACCTTTTAAAAAAATATATATATATAAAAATACCTAAATAAGCATTATTCAACATTTGAAATCAAATACGAAAATTACATTTTTAAAATGTAATAAAACTAGTATTAAAAAAATAAATACTTACATTTTAAAATAACTAATATTAAATCAAATAATTATAATTTATTTTTTAATTAAAATAAATTATAATTATAATATTTAATAAAATAAATATATATTTAAAAATATATTAATAAATTATAAGAAACATTTTATATTTAAAATTATATTAAAAAAAAAAACTTTTTAAAATAGAACATAGTCATTAAAGGTCTGCGGGCCCTGCACAGTAGCCTGTAGGACTGTTGTGCGTGGCAGTCCACAGACTGCTGCACACAGCAGTCTACGGGCTGCTGTGTCAGCGTCTGTGGCATGGGGAGAGGGGGAGGTACAGCCTCCGCCGTCCTTCCCCTTAACCCATATATAAAATATCTTATATTTTTTTATTTTGATTTAAAAAAAATTCCATTGTTAAAGAAAAAAAATTATAACTCCGTCCTGGCACGGATTTCCATAGTCGAATTCGGCCCTTTTCACAATGCACGAAAATCAATTAAATTTTTTTTAATACATATTATATATTTATAAATATATATATAAATTTATATATATAAAAACTTATATATAATTATAATAATTACAGAGAACACAGTTTTCTATGTAAATCCATAACATCACATATTTACAGTATATAAATATTAATGATTATCAAAATACTATTTAAAAACCTTCCAAATACGAAGATTAATTTAAGAGAGAAATAGGGTATAACTAAACGAAATTCGAAGAGTTTCTTTTCAGTTTGTTTGCAAACCTGATTTCTAAATTCAACATGAATTTTCTTTTTAAAGAAGACCTATTTGTTTATTCATTTTCTAATCTCAAAGAAATCATTTAAATCTAAATCACAGAACGATTTTCTTTTTCAAACAGAGATTGATTCTAAAACACCTCTTTATTTCTTTTACAGATTTAAAACCATTAAGAGAAGAGAGTGGAACCTAGAGTCCTACGCTCTCGGGGATCCGATGAAGCTAGTTTCTGACAGCCTTTACGAAGAGCTCCTCCTTCCTGCTTTGAATCTCCTCTGAGTAACCGTGCTCAATCTTGAATCCGATCCTTTGTTCAGAAGACTCTCCAAAATAACCAGTAACAGATTCCCAGTCCCTTTCTAGAACTCTCCTCCAAAATATAGCAAAAGATTCAAAAATAACATAAACAATAACTTGTGCAACTCTATAACACTAATCCTCTCTCTGTGTGAGAAAAACTCCCAAAATTCCTAATTAAATAAAAGATATTCCAATTTCTTCCCAAAAACTCTAAAAAAATCATAAATGAAAGAAATTATATTTTTTAAAAGCAAGTTTTTCAGTCAGATCTGAGTTCTCATTCATTCTCACAACTTTTTCATTCTTTTATTTATTTATTTTTCTATTTTCAATACTTTTTGTTTTAATTTCCATTTTTACAACTTTACTTGCAAAGCACATTATCTAATTAATTTAAATAATTTATTCTAACAATTATCCTCAACAAGATAATTAATTAAAATAATAAACACCATTTAATATTTAATTAACATTTAATAAAATACATGACTTTTAAAACATTTAAATATTTAATACAATTAAATTCTAACATTAAAATTAATAATCATTTCAATCATTTAAATAATATAAATCATAACTTATAAAATGCCACCTTAATAAAATACGACAAAACACAAAACACAAACCACAAATAATGACAATTACAAAAAAGAACAATACCAATCAACAAGACGGTCTGACATCATGGGACGGAATGACTGCATTGTCACCTATGTTTCAACATTTAACCGTTGGGCTATCGGTGCTTGCCCTGTCCTGCCGAAGTAGGTGGAATCGAGACTATGTACCTGCACTCCCTGCATACAAACAATGTTGTGCACAATATATATATTTAAATACAAGCACCTCGTGAGAAGGAATCGTAGCATAGCAGGGCACTCGCGAATGAGTGATGCTACGCCATCCCCTCACCATAACCACCTAATACTGCATCTATATAAAAGCATCACCAATTAAATGCAATCATAATGTAATATCATACTCACAAAAATACCTTTAGAAGCTCTTGTCCCATCTCTTCTGATTCCTTAGCCAGACTACCTGCACATCCTAGGTGAGAATGGAGGGGTACTACATCCTCCCCCCCTAAAACTCGACTTACTCTTGGAAGTCACATGGCTCAAAATGGAAACATAACCACATTAGTACCAAAATTTCTCTAATCTATAATTGATGTACACCCTCTTTCTGCATCATTACAATTAGAATCACTAACCGGCTTCACATTTGAAAATAATATCTTCTTAACTACTTTTATTTATAAATCCTTACATCTCTTACAATAACATACTTGGTTTCCAACAATAATAACAAAGCAAGTACTCCTATTAACTCAATTTTCAATTTACACAACAAACATCTTCAAAATATCATAGAAGGAAAACACATCAAATGATTACTTGAAATTAACAAAAATACACACCATATCATGTTTCAGTAACATATTTGAAGTCACAATTTACAATTCTAAATAATTTCCAATCTATTTTATACCACAGAGTCACAATATACCCACATTTAAGACAGTATGGTTACCCCTCTTTTACATCAATAGGCACAAAATATAAGAAATATTCTTCTAACACATACATACATAGTCACATCACTGGGAACTACACAACACAAGGCTACACAAGGGTCCATTTGGACACCAGAAAGTAGCATACTAAACCACAATACAAAATCCATGAGCCAAGAGCCAAAATCCATCTCACATAAACCATACCTCACACTCAGTGGCTTGATGGTGTTAGGCCACACACACATGGCAAGACCATCCAAACAAGACCACTATGACCCATCTCTTGTTGTACAAGGTGGTTAGCCTCCAGGAGATGGTCATCACACATAGGTGGGTAGTGGATCCTAGCTGTGTAATAGCCTCACATACCCCCATCCTCAAGGTTCCCTGCGTCTACTTCCTCGTATACACTCACCAAGTCTGCCTCATATGTCCTTGGAGAGGAATCACAATACAACATATGGCCGACCTCAAAAACAACAAGGATAAACTAGTTTAGCCACCAAAGTCATAAAACAAACATCAAATAAGATTCAATTTCAACAGTAAAGCAAGAAATGCGCGCAATGTCAACACTAAATCAAATGTAACCACAAGGGCTACAAGAGAATAAGTCACAAAGTGTGGCTAAACCATTACAATGAAACATAAACAAAATGTCAGCCTTTTGAGGTCAATTGAAAATCATCAACAATCATAAAGGAAGTCCTCAATCTTCAAAATTGCACAATACAACACTGTGTGACTAGATACTAGCCACCAAACGAGGAAGGAGGGAACATCATCCGGCTATAACAATAGCCCTCATGTGGTGCAGAGTGAGCATGCCATCCACATGACCCAGAGTGTGCTCCTCGGCTACACCCTACCTCGCATCGTCACGCAACATGGACTAACCAAGTGGCCCACACACTCCTTGGTTTCCTGCATAGGATGTGCACCTCGACCTCCATCCCGCATCGCATCACAGTGCGGCATGGTCATACACCAGCCGGAGAAGGCACGCATTGGTCGTATGCCGCATGGTAGTGTGTTCGTGGCTCTGCAGAAGTAGGCACGTGCTAGACACACCCCGCATAGCAATACCTCATGGAGAAGGCACACGTAGGTAATCGCCATCACCAGAGGTATACATGGCTAGGACCTACCCATATGCTAACCGACACATACACTGTCGAAAGCAAACATGAGTATCCCTCTACAAGTGTGTGAGACCCCATTACACTCATCACACAAATAGGCTATCATAACATAATCTCATAGTGCACCTTCACGTGTCTATGCATGTGGCATCGTGTCCTCGAGCCCGGCTCACTACCATCAACAACACGGTATCATCACCGGTACTGTGTCGGAACATCAGTGGGTGTGGCATCGTATCTGTTGCATCATGTCGGAACACGTGCAAATACGATCTATATAATGTATATAAGAATATATCAATATGGGGCTACCCGAGCTTCACCTCTCATACAGACAAGGTTGACTCGCTAATGCCAACTAAACGTCCCTATGGATGGCTAGGCATGCACTAACAAACCAATGCTACTATACTCAAAACTGTGGGGTTCAGGCTAGCACATATGGATCAAGTACCCTGATCCATCATAAGGGGAAGTAGTGAGTACGTTTCCTCAGGATCAGTTGAGCTAAGACTACTCTGCGTCTTAATATGCGTACGCTACACATTCTGCCTAGGGAACTTTGTGGCTGCTACTACCCCTTCACAGATTAAGGGATTGGAGAACCAAAAGAAAAGAATCTATGAAACTATCTTTTGGCTACTCATATATAAATTTCAACCACACGTGGATTGGCCCTCAATCAGGTAACAGACATGCAACACATGAATGGTATGGTTATTTCCACACCAAGGAAAACAACAGTTTCCCCATGGATGGGTACATAGTATCACCATCGCATGGCACACAAGGCAAGCACAGGTTTAATACAACACACAAACATTGCACAGATACTGGTTTCCACAAAACAAGGAGTACATTCATACCTACTATCATAGAAAACAAATTTTCCCTATTCTCATATGCACATACATGATTGATGTCGCATATCAAAAACAAGTACTCCCAACATCCTCCATATTTTTCTTCTGAAATTATAAACTCTTTAATCACTTTTAAAATTCCTTAAATATCAACATTATCCTCTTCCTCAAGTTCAAGGATCAATTTTATCAACTCCATTAAAGCTAGAATTAATACCATAAGCCTAAACAATTCTCACCCACTTTCTCCTAGACAAACATACTCTTTTTTTTTTTAATCACATAATAATCCTCTCGATTCACAAAAAAAAATATTTTTATCACCATTTACTACATCATACATTTTACCAGAGATAAACATCAATGCCTTTCAATTATAGAATTCCTTTTTGCTTTCATCATTCATAATAATACACGCGTAAAGAAACTTTTATTTTCATGTCATGAAACAACATTTTACCAAAGTTATATCATTTACATTTGCAGGGGAGAGTGCACTTAACATAGAAACACATCATATACATGTCAAAATGCATTGTCTTTCAACACAAAACATTACCATTTATTTACATACTAGATTCAATAACAATTAAGAAGAATCGTCAATCAATCACACACCACAACACATCAATTTTGTATTAATTCAAGATTTCATTAAATGAACATACATCATCACATTTTCTCCTAAGGTAAAACATTTATTTGATCAACACAAGGCCTTTAAACACCATCCAAGTACAACACTTTTATAAAATCAAAATATTTAATTTTTTTTTACTTCACAAAAATACATAGGAGGTTGTTTTACCCACACAACTAATCACACTCATACAATGCAATATTCTTACCACACTTCTAGCACTCTACGAACTTCAATTCAATAAGATTTTTCCCTATATACTGGTGCAAATAATATATTATCAACTTCACCTATGAATTTATACTTATGAAGGCAATTTTGAAAACTCAAATTTATTCCTAAACTTATTATTCACAACTTCCTTTCATAAAATTTAAAATTAACTAGCGTATATAAGCATTTAATAACCAATGTACTCCTAAAGCATTCCCTTAAAACTTATGCATCCAAGAACACAAGGAGATAGAAGAAGTGATTTCTTTGCAAGGCACACACTAAAAAAAAGTTTGTTAAATTAGTTTTTTTTTTAAGATTCACCCTAAACAATATTTCATATGTGTTACATGATCAAGTCACTCACTTGCACCAATCGTAAAGGAACCATCATAATTATTTTAACGAATCACTACTTGACAGTATGATTATACTATACTACATTCCTTTTATACTTATATAGTATAATTCAATAAAAATACACGCAATCTCAATCTAGGATAACACTAAAGTCATTCTTTTATCTATTTCTACTTCTAACCTTCATTACTCATAATGAATTTTCAGCACATAGCCTTAAAATTACATAGAATACAATCAACACCCACATACATCAAAAGAGGTAGAATGAGGAAAAAAAAAGAATTCAAATAAAGAGAAGATGCACGAAGATAAGAAAATATAACTAATTTCAAAGTCACCTTGACCTCACTCAAACTCAAAGTTAAGAGAACACACAAGAGAATGTTGAACAACATAACTCTCACCCTCAACAAGTTAAGACTCAACATGCTTATCTAGACCCGAATGACACAAGGGTAGAACTATATCCGTATTGACACAACGAATCACCACAACTAAACATGGTAGCAACATTACCCAAAGATCCCAGTGCTGCAACCTGGCTCTGATACCAAGTTGTAACACCCGTCGTGCAAACCCCAGAGAACACACACAAAGCAAATAATTTTTTTTTAAAAATAATACAATTAAACATGCAAGAAACATTAACCATAATCACATAACACATTACATTACACTATTACGCTTAGCTCTCTGGGGCACGCGAGGTTACTTCACAAACAATTAACAACAAAAGCAAAAGATAACAACACAACTATTAATATTATAAACCATGAACAAGAATACATCTAATAACCAAGAGTGAGAATATTAATACATCACATAATACAATCATAATGAATCTCTTTTAACAAATTACAATTGATCCTAACCATTACATCATTTTAATATTTTTTTTTTGATACGCACGATAGAAGTATTATATTAAAAAGGAAAAAAGCTTACAAGCGTCTGCAACGCAGGAAAACCATCCACCATCACCAGTGGGCTAGAAGACAGCCCATCCACCCATTCAAAACCAAGAACCCCGAGCCCGAGCATGCAACAGTCCAAAAAACTTAAACAGAGACGGGGATTAACAGATTGAACCACCCCCCATATGAACAAGCAACCAAAAAACCAAAAATTACAGAAACGGTCGACAGAGATTTAGAACACGAATCCGCCTTACAAGAAACCATTGACCTCCGCAAAGCTAATAAAGCCCTCCAACCAGTCCAAACCCTCCGACGGCACCAACATTAATTTGCGCTTCACGAACTCCACCGCCACGTCCGTGAGCTTCCGGTGGCGAGACAAAGCTGGCCCTTTAAGATCAAGGAGGAAGGGATACACCTTGACCGCTTCCTCCGAATGCCATAAGAGAGGCAAATCAGCCGGGCACGGAATACCTTTGCCCAGAAGGGCCGCCTTCAAAGTATCTTCCAAGCCATCGAGTAAATTCGCACGGAACAAACGCTCCATTAGTTCCCGCGCCACCTTCTTCGGGATTTCCAGGTCCAATAAGACTGCTAAAAAATGCGAGGAAATGTGAGCATTGTCTCTGGCATATTCCTTTCGATGCAAGTGTTCATTACCCAGGACCATTTTAACCGCAACCAGTAAAACAGGGTCATCCTCAATTAGAATTTGTTTCAGCCTTTGGTCTGAGATCTCCCTAAAAGCTATTTGACGCTCCGTAGCGACCAAAGAAACCGGCGTGTCCACACCGAAGCATTCCAGACCATCCAAGGAGATATGAATGGTGAACTTCAATTTTTTCGACCCCTCCATGGAAGCGGCTACACCCTGCAACACAGAAAAACAAAACCAAAATACGAAAGCCAAGCACCAGAATGAATATAAAGGATCCAAATTTAGGCCCGTGAGAATCCGCTTGGCCATCGTACATATGCCAAAATTATGGTAGGACGGACTTCACATCCTTGCAATGAAGGAGTGCTACGGCCGCAGTCCAAGCACCATTAACAATAATCACTTCAGGTAAAGTGAGTCGCCACCTGGCTACACTGAAGTCTTGTCGAGGGTTTCCATATACGACGTGTTGCCAAATGACAGACTTAAATCAAAGCCCAACTAGCCAACTGACAAACATAAATGCTCTGCTTCGTATGAGCCGCCCTCATTAAGGTGGCCAACATTCCTTCTGTGAACTCAAACCCGAGAATGACATGGATATGTCACCTCAGCATCCTCTCCCTCCATCGCAAATCCATCTCACACCCTCGGGTTTAGGTGTCAAAGGAGAGGCTGGGGAGGGGCCCACCCATCCGCCCACTGAGCACAGTTAGAGAAGACATTCTTTGAATCCTGGACCAGTAACCCCTAAATTAGATAAGAGATATGCCTCCTTGTTGCCTTCCCTTAGTGTATGATTAAGCATTACTTGTTCAAAACCATCCATCAGCTCCACAGCCACTTCCAAGAACACACTTAATTTCCAGTTATGAATCTGTCTTGACCTCAAAGCATTTATGACTAATGAAGAGTCCCCTTCAATAACCAGCCTTTTAATTCCTAGTTCTTTACTGAATTTGAGGCCAATTATAAGAGCTTGAAACTCGGCCGCATTATTCGAACCATCCACAAGAGGTTGAGCAATTTTTCCAAGAACCGCACCAGAGTTGGTTCTAATTATGCACCCTGCACCTGACGGACCGGGATTACCTTTTGAGGCTCCGTCAAAATTTAATTTGGTCCAGCCTGGATCAGGAGGAAGCCAATGTGTCATTTTGCGTTGTTCCAAAGAAGCTGCACCATCTGAATTAGCCACAGGAGGAGTCTTGATACCGAACCATTGTTTCAAAATCCAGGCGTCCCATTTAGTAAATTTAGATTTCCTCTGTTTCACCAGAAGTTGAGAGTTAAACAATTCAATGATGCAAGCCTCTATCTTGCACTGAAGCCTTGGAATTGATAATTCTTTATCCTGAAATAAGCGTCTATTACGTTCCTTCCAGACCTCCCACAGGAGAATGGAAGGACTCATTACCCATAAATCGCCAAAGATGTCATTATGCTTAAAGCTTGGCCACGATATTAGACATTCAAGCAGCTTGTTTGGAAAAACAGTTGACCATTTCAGTTTAGTGCACAGCCATGTCCACATTTGATAAGTAAAATTACAACTTAAAAGTAGATGATTCACACTCTCCTCTGCTTCCTGGCACAAGGGGCACCTGGTTGGACCAAGATAACCCATCTTCAAAAACCGGTCCCCTGTCAATATTCGGCCTTGGGCAGCCGCCCAGGTGAATAGCCCTGCTTTCGGCATACAGACTTTATTCCAACACAAATTAATAGGAAGTTTTGTAGTAGAGTCCTGATAAGTTAACATGTTATATCCAACTTTGGTCGAATAAACTCCATTTGGAGCAGCATCCCAACGAATACTATCTGCCCCTTTTCTGACCCAAATTCTCCGTGCTTCCATGACGCGTTCAAAAAAATCCATTTCATGACTTTCCACATTTAAATTTCGCACCGATTTCCACTTAACAAAACTACCCTTTGACACGTCTTCAAGAGCAAAGTAATTTCTGACTTTTAAACCCCAGGATTGTTTAGTCTGTTCCATTATATTTGAGAGTTCAGGCATGTCTGCTAAGACTGGGAACCCTTCCCATGAATCATCCCAGAATAAGGCCTCCTGCCCCTCCTTTACCTCCCATGTAATAAAATCTGTAATCAAATCTCTGCAACTTTTAATGAAATTCCAAATTCGTGACCCATAAGGGAGAGTGTTTGCATAAAAAAAGGAATTTGGATCAGGTTCCAGATATTTTGCCCTGACGATCTTAACCCATTTAAGATCTGGCCTAGAGTGAATTGCCCAAGCCAATTTTGCCCCCAGCGCTTTGTTTTGTTTTAAAACATTTCTTAGCCCAGAACCGTCATTTTCCTTCTTGTTGCAAACCTTTTGCCAGTTAATGAGAGGGATTTTTTTTTGTTCAGAGCTGCCTTTCCAAAAGAAGTCTCTCATTACTTTATTTAGATCTTTGCTGGCACCTCCGTTTAGTTGGAGACAGGACATCAGATATATTGGCAAGGCTGAAATGATTGATTTCAGCAGAGTTAACCTCCCCGCCCAAGAAAGCCATCTATTCTTCCATGAAGAAATTCGATCTTTACATCTGTTCACAATTGAGCTCCATGCATTATTGTTTTTAATGCCTTTATCTAATGGGAGGCCCAGGTATTTGCAAGGCAGTTGCCCCATTTTGAACCCTAGAATCCTCAATATTAGCACCTCATTTGGACAAGTTGTATTGAAGAAGAAAACCTCTGATTTAGCCTTGCTAACTTCTTGACCTGAAGCCCTGGAAAATTCCTCAAGCAATCGTTTTAACCTTTGGGCCTCTTTTGCCGATGCTTCACCAAACAGCATTGTGTCATCTGCAAATTGTTGATGCGTAATTTTGGGAAGGCTGGTGGTGACTTGCAAACCTTGTATCTCCCCTAACCATTTTGCATTTTCAATCGATCTGCCTAGAGCTTCTATCATTATTATGAATAGAAATGGGGAAAGAGGATCGCCCTGTCTCAGCCCTCTTGAGGCAGAAAAGAAACCTTCCGGAGAACCATTTACCAATACTGAGAAACGCGGGCAAGCTACCCAACCAAAGATCCAATTCAACCACTCCTTCTGAAAACCAAAAGCCTCCATTACTTTAAAAAGAAATCTCTAGTTTACTCTGTCATATGCTTTTTTAATATCCAGCTTCAGCAGCATTCCTGCTTTTTTTAGTTTTTGAATTGAGTGAATGACTTCTTGAGCAATGATCACTCCATCAAGAATAGAACGCCCGGGAACAAAACCTGTCTGTTCTTCAGATATAATAGTGGGGAGAATTTTCTTTAGGCGATTAGCTACAGCTTTAGCTAATATTTTGTATATCGTGTTGCAAAGTGATATTGGACGAAAGTCTTCCCATCTATCAGGTTTCTCTTTTTTTGGAATTAGAGAAATTAAGGTATTATTTGCTTCCTTTAGAACCCTATTATTAAGTCTCAAATCTTCTATGGCTTCCCAAATATCTTTTCCAAGAAAGTGCCAACATTTCTGGAAGAAGCCAGCTAGGAACCCATCCGGTCCTGGAGCCTTCTCAGGCTGCATCTCAAAGATAGCCTCCTTAACTTCCATTTCAGAGAATTGTGCATTCAGTATTTGCATTTGATTTTGTGAAACCAATTTCGGAATAGCTTGCAGAGAAGCCTTCTGCGCTAGCCAGTTTGAACCTTCCCAATCGTTAAGCAAGTTCTGAAAAAAGGAGACTGCCGAAGTTTTGATTTCCTCTACTTCTTCCAACATTCTTCCATCCCCATCATGCAAACACGTGATTCTGTTGAATTCTCTACGAGCCTTTGTGGAGTTGTGAAAAAATTTTGAATTCCTATCCCCAGCTTCTAACCAAACTTCTCTGGATTTTTGACGCCAAAAAATTTCTTCTTTGGAGAGGATGTCATTTAGCTTTTTGGATAAAGCTTTTTCTTTCATGTAGCACTCTTCATTCATACCCTTCTTCATAATTTCATCAGTTAAGGAACTTAATTCTGCCTCCGTTTGCTCTTTCTCGCTAAAGATGTTTTTGAAACTCTCTTTGTTCCACTGTTTGAGACGCTGCTTTAGATATTTTAACTTTGTGACTATATTAAAAAGACCTGAGCCACCTGGAGAGCATTCCTTCCACCATTGTTCAAGTAGCTCTAACAAATTAGGGTCCTTAAACCACATCATTTCAAATTTAAAGGGGCATCTGATCGGACCCATCTCACCAGTAATTTGCAGTTGCACTGGGAGATGATCCGACCCAGTGCCAGAATTTATCTTGCTTTCTAAAGAAAAGGGAAAGGAACCCAAGTTTCCTTTGAAGAAAAAGCGATCTAATTTTTTCGCAATGCTTCCAAACCCTTTCCTTCTGTTTGTCCAAGTGAAGAGGCCATTGCCTGTGGGAATCTCTAGAAGAGAATTTCTCTCCACAAAATCACAAAATTCTTTTTGAGACTGTAAAGTTTTTCCTATTCCTCCTAACTTATCCTCCTTCTTAAGAATGGCATTAAAATCCCCTCCTACAAAACTACATTCTTGGTGTAAATCTTGCAAAACAGCATCCAGCTCTTGCCAAACTACCTTTTTCTGAGTGCTCAACAGAGGGCCATAAACATTTATTAAATTAAATTGAAGGTTCGAGGTTAAGCTTCTTACCTTGCACACCATCCAGTGCCTATCTTCAAAGCCTCCAGATAGATTGACTGAGGTTTCCAAATAACCAGTAAGCCTCCCGAGGCCCCTTCAGCTTCCGAACCAATCCATTTCCAGTATCTTAATTTCTTCTCAAATTTATCCAGATCCGACTTATCTAATTTCGTTTCTTGAAAGAGACAAATTTCTACTTGACACACTTCAATGTGGCGCCTTATTAGGTTCCACTTGTTAGGGGCATTTAAGCCCCTAACATTCCAGGTTAAGATTTTCATTGCTGTTCAGGAAGGGCTCCACCCTTCCCTACTTTTATCATAGAGTCTATTTTTTTTTGCCCATTAGCTTCCCCATCCATCTTTCTTTTCTCTTGATTAGGGATTCTACCCCTCTTTTTTTGTTCCCCACAGTCTGGAGTTAATTTGAGGATGTCTCTTCTGTGAATACCTAAACGAGATTTCGCAGCCTGCAGATCCTCTGCTAACTTCCACTTCTTTCCTGATTGTGGGCTTTGCAATCCTGTTGTGGTTTGATCGTCTGAATCCCAGTCAACCTCCAGTCCAGCCAGACTGAAACCCACTTCTAGCGAATCGGTCCTTGATTTTGCTGCCTCTGCTAATTCCACAAGTTCCTTTCCTACTTCAATCAGAGAATCCAACTCCACATTCATACCACTATCCCCAATAAGATCTAAGGTTTCCGAAATTTTGTCGTCTAATTCTTCAAGCTGGACCCTCTTCTCTGCCTGAGCTTCTTGAATGAAATTTTTGCCTGCAACATCGTTCATGGGGGAGAGAAATATATTCCTAGTTAACGTGGCTCCCTCCATGGGGACCTCATTGTCACTGTTTGCTTTTGGGAAGACCCTAGAGTCCTCTGGCAGTGACTTTTCACTCCTTAGATTTGGTGATTTAGGCACTTCGGTTTGAATTCTTACCTTTGTTCGAAGGTGTGCTGAGGGAGTTTCCATCAAGCTGGATTTACCTGCCACATCATTCTTGGATCTGCAACCTAACGTCCTTACCAAATTATTGCGCATTAAAGAATCCCTTGCTAATTTTTGGACCCTAACTCCATAATCTGTGATGAGCTCAACCTCACTCCAGAGCTGTCTCTCCATAGTATTTTCTACACAGATGCACACATAGGTTTGATTTCTCTTCGCCAACTTCCTTTCTTCTGCACAGACAAATGTGCCCAGCTGATGGGGAACCCAACGGGTGAGGAGCACGTTCCACCCAACCATGTGAATTATAAATAACTCACCCCCGTGCTCAGAGGTGACAAGGAAGAGAACCCGACCAAGAATGTCAAACCGACTCCAAGAACAACATAGTACAAATACAAACTCAAGGTATACAATAAAATAACCATCAACGTTCACGAATCAAACATAACAAGATAAAGCTATGAAACTCACCACACTTAAGTAAAGCATTATCAATTAAACAAGTAACTAAATAACAACCATAAATCAAATTCACAAGAGTCAGATACAACATAAATTTTACTATCCCAGAGGCAACCAACAACCAAGTACAAGGGTGTCTAGTGGAGAGTGCCATCGCATAGCTCTCATGGGATCTACTGACCCTTCCTCCAACTGAGGCGCCGACCCCCATGAAAAGCCACTCTCCCTAAGACCTCTAACATAAATCAAAACCAGGCAAGGGTTGAACTAAAACAAATAAAGCATAATACTCAAAACGGGAAAATGCGAGGCATTAACTCTCTTGCGACAACTCATAACCAAAGGTCTTAATAAAACCGTTCAACCCTTCCAAGCATTAAACCAATAAGTTTTCAATCCAAAGGTATAACTAAAATGAAGACAACATTCAAAATTAAACATGCCTCTAGATCAAGGGTTGTAAAACAATAGGGTTCCCACATAGACCACACTAAATGAAAACCATAACATAAAAGAAAACTCACATTATATTTTGCAAGGTTACACCATTAACTTTCATTCCCAAACAAATAACCAAATAACTGATCATTAAAAGATTCCAAGTCTTAATTATAACCAAATACATTTGTCTCAATATAGTCCACAATCACGACTAAATGCTCTTTTTAAAAAAAAATATTTGTTCAACCGAAATAAATAATAAAATAATACCTTTTTTAAAAAAATATATATATAAAAATACCTAAATATAACAATTATTGAACATTTGAAATCAAATACGAAAATTACATTTTTAAAATGTAATAAAACTAGTATTAATAAAATAAATACTTACATTTTAAAATAACTAATATTAAATCAAATAATTATAATTTATTTTTTTATTTTTATTTTTTAATTAAAATAAATTATAATTATAATATTTAATAAAATAAATATATATTTAAAAATATATTAATAAATTATAAGAAACATTTTATATTTAAAATTATATTAATAAATTATATTAAAAAAAAACTTTTTAAAACAGAACATAGTCATTAAAGGTATGCGGGCCCTGCACAACAGCCTGTAGGATTGTTGTGCGTGATAGTCCACGGACTGCTGTGCACAACAGTCTACGGGCTGCTGTGTCAGCGTCCGTGGCATGGGGAGAGGGGGAGGTACGGCTTCTGTCGTCCTTCCCCTTAACCCATATATAAAATATCTTATATTTTTTTATTTTTTTCTTTTGATTTTAAAAAAATTCCATTGTTAAAGAAAAACAATTATAACTCTATCCTGGCACGGATTTCCACAGTCGAATTCGGCCCTTTTCACAATGCACGAAAATCAATTAAATTTTTTTAAATACATATTATATATTTATAAGTATATATATAAATTTATGTATATATATAAACTTATATATATAATTATAATAATTACAGAGAACACAGTTTTCCGTGTAAATCCAGAACATCACATATTTACAGTATATAAATATTAATGATTATCAAAATACTATTTAAAAACCTTCCAAATACGAAGATTAATTTAAGAGAGAAATAGGGTATAACTAAACAAAATTCGAAGAGTTTCTTTTCAATTTGTTTGCAAACTTGATTTCTAAATTCAACATGAATTTTCTTTTTAAAGAAGACCTATTTGTTTATTCATTTTCTAATATCAAAGAAATCATTTAAATCTAAATCACAGAACGATTTTCTTTTTCAAACAGAGATTGATTGTAAAACACCTCTTTATTTCTTTTACAGATTTAAAACCATTAAGAGAAGAGAGTGGAACCTGGAGTCATGCGCTCTCGGGGATCCAATGAAGCTGGTTTCTGACGGCCTTTACGAAGAGCTCCTCCTTCCTACTTCGAATCTCCTCTGAGTAATCGTGCTCAAACTCGAATCCAATCCTTTGTTCAGAAGACTCTCCAAAATAACCAGTAACAGATTCCTAGTCCCTTTCTAGAACTCTCCTCCAAAATATAGCAAAAGATTCAAAAATAACATAAACAATAACTTGTGCAACTCTATAACACTAATCATCTCTCTGTGTGAGAAAAACTCCCAAAATTCCTAATTAAATAAAATATATTCCAATTTCTTCCCAAAAACTCTAAAAAAATCATAAATAAAAGAAATTATATTTTTTAAAAGCAAGTTTTTCAGTCAGATCTGAGTTCTCATTCATTCTCACAACTTTTTCATTCTTTTATTTATTTATTTTTCTATTTTCAATACTTTTTGTTTTAATTTCCGTTTTTACAACTTTACTTGCAAAGCACATTATCTAATTAATTTAAATAATTTATTCTAACAATTATCCTCAACAAGATAATTAATTAAAATAATAAACACCATTTAATATTTAATTAACATTTAATAAAATACATGACTTTTAAAACATTTAAATATTTAATACAATTAAATTCTAACATTAAAATTAATAATCATTTCAATCATTTAAATAATATAAATCATAACTTATAAAATGCCACCTTAATAAAATACGAAAAATCACAAAACACAAACCACAAATAACGACAATTACAAAATAGAACAATACCAATCAACAAGACGGTCTAACATCATGGGACGGAATGACTGCATTGTCACCTCTGTTTCAACATTTAACCGTTGGGCTATTGGTGCTCGCCCTGTCCTGCCAAAGCAGGTGGAATCGAGAATATGTACCTGCAATCCCTACATACAAACAATGTTGTGCACAATATATATATTTAAATACAAGCACCTCGTGAGAAGGAATCGCAGCATAGCAGGGCACTCGCGAACGAGTGATGCTACGCCATCCCCTCACCATAACCACCTAATACTGCATCTATATAAAAGCATCACCAATTAAATGCAATCATAATGTAATATCATACTCACAAAAATACTATTAGAAGCTCTTGTCCCATCTTCCTCGTCTGATTTCTTAGCTAGACTACCTGCACATCCTAGGTGAGAATGGAGGGGTACTACAGTTTGCTTGGGCTTCCTTGGAGTTTCTAGGTTAAAGAAGGGGCTTATTTTTGGTTCTGCTTAGTGTAGTAGGATGGCTTGGGGGATTTATTTGTTGGCCCTTTCTTCTTCACATTTTTCTTGGGGTGCTCTTTGCTTCTGCACTTTCTCTGATTGGTGGCTCTCCTTTGGGGGTTATGACAGCACGATTGTGGTTTCCAAAGGGCAGGTGGATTTCATTGCCTGTTATCCTAGTTTGGAGACTGTTTTGGGATGCTGGCCCATTTGGTGGAGTGGTTATGTCGCTCAAATTTATTCCTTGTGCTCTATTGGGTTTTGTATGGACCTGCGTTGGCATTACCAAGAGTTTTTCATGATGAGAGTAGGTGTCTTTCTTAATCCCTTGTTCATGATTTCCCCCCCGTGTGCCTTGCTCTTCTTCGTTGGTGGTTAGGGGTTGATGCTTTGGCTGGACCATACCGTGAGTATGGAGTGGGTGTTGGATCAACTTTGTTCTGTGTTGAAGGTTTTGAGGGCTGGGTGGTTTTCAGAGATAGTTTTGAAGACCCAGTTGTTATTGATGTTGTTGCTTGCTTTGGTTGTCCTTGTCACTGTAGTCCCTTCCTTCTCTCTGAATATTAGTTCTTCTTTTGAGGTGAAGACCTCTCCTTTGGAGGTGGAGTCCTCTCCCTCTTAGGTTGAGGTGTGTTCTATGGTTCAAGGTCTCTTCCTACTTTTCCCATTGAGGGGGTTCCCATTTCTTTTGAGGTGGAATGGTGGTTTGCAAGAGTATTGTGATTGTGATGGGCAGGATGAGTTGGGTTTTGTCTCCTATAGAGGTGGAGAGTGCAATTGGATTTTATGGAAAACATTTGGAGCCTTGCGTTCTTATGGTGACCTCTCCTATAGAAGGGGAGAGGGTTTGTTGCTGGGCAAGGTTTTGTCTAATTTTGGGGCTCTACTTCTACAAACCTTTGACTTAGTTGTCTTTGCCAATGGTTTGGAGAGACCAATATACTTGAGTGACTGGCTTACTATGGCCTGGTTGTTGTAGGCTTCTCTCTTGGGTTTAAGGTCCCTGCCAAAACCTGGTTGTTTTGGGTTGTTGGTCCCGTCAAAAACAATGGATTCTAGATCCATGTAAGATCTTGGTTATGTGTTGGGCAACTAGTTTTGGCTGTCGGTTTGTCTTTGTTTTGTTGTGGGGCTTTATTGACTTCTCTCTAGGCAGCTTGACCATCCTTGTTTAGGTTTTTGTTCCCTTCAAAACTTGATGGTTTCGGGTCCATTCAAAACCTATTGTGTATGGTTTTGGGTCCATTCAAAACCTATTTTTCTCCTTATAAAAAACAAACACTAGAAAATCTTCTAAAAACCCTCGTTCAATAAGACTTTCACTCTACAACTCTTTTTACAATTTGAAGAGTGAATGTGAGTGCAATTATGCCAAAATTTCAAAGGAAATTGGCACGTATAGACCAAATCCATCATTAATGCTCACATGCATGAAGGCACACCCTGCATGTAGTTGTTCTTAGTTTTTGAATGTGGGTTGTTGATCTTTAAGAAATCAATGGTTATTGTGATCATTTAAACTCCTATACATCAAAAGAAAAACATCTTTACTTCCCCTTGGTTTAAGACACATGTCATCATTTCGAGACTTCATGAAAGTTGAATGAACAAACATCATGCTCCTATGAACATGTTAATTCTCATGATATAGCATAAGGTGGCAACTGTAGAACATGTGGCAATATTTTGGGGACTCACAGAGTGAACCATGATTTCAAAAATGTTTCAGTGATAAAAGAATCTTGTGCAAAATAAAAGGAAACCCCTCACCAAAGGTGCAAAAGAATGAATTTTTCTCACTCGCAGGACAACCTTTTGGAAATAGATGGTCCTACAATACAAAGAGTTTGGGTTTTTCAATCAAATAATGACATGTGTCCCTGATTGGGATAAAATGGGGACCACCTGATGAGTTTGACTTTGGACAACTTAAAGAGATTAAAACACACATGCATTTAACTGGTACAAATTGAAACACTAGGAAAAGCGGGCCAGTAATGCACAAACCAAAAGGCTTAGTGAGACAACTTAAGGAACCAAAAAACTTGGTGGGCAAGTCAATGACAAAAAGGAATGAAAATGGGTGGTTATTTTTCTCACAATGAGTAGGGAACCCATACATGTCAGCTTTAAGGGGATGCATGTCACCGTTTCACATGGTTGTAGGGAAATAGAGCACAGATGAAAAGTGTGTGAAATGGGGAAAGATTGAAAAATAGTGCCATGTGTCTGATGGGGCCCAATGGGGTCAAGGCTTAAGTGAATACTTATAAGCACAAAAGGAAAAATGAGCTCAACTAGTACTTAGGCAAGGAATTGTCTATGCAGCATACAATCTGGTCATTTGATCGTATTTATTAATTAATTAAAAATAAAGATAAAATGTATTCTTTATTTTTAATTAATTAATAAATACGGTCAAATGGCTAGATTGTATGTTGCATAGACATTGCCCCTAGGCAATGGGGTCGGTCAAAAAATGGAGTGGGGGCCTTGAGGAGATAACTTAAGGAGCTAGGTGACCAAGGCAAACAATCAACAAAAGATTAGAAATAGAGCACAAGGGCCCAATAGGGTTTAGGGGTTTTCTTAAGCCATGATGCATTATTTTTTTCATTTTTTCAAGAATGACAATATTTTGCAAATTTTTGAGGCTTGCTTAGGTAGAAAGCACAAACATTAGAATAGTGCTATCAGTCACCACTCAACAAAAATCATATATTTGATTTTGATCAAATCTTAACCTTAAATTTGCACTTGCTTCCTCTTTATTTCTTCCACTTAATTATTCTCTACCATTTTCCTTTTATTCATGACCATTAGACAAGGTATAAAGGAAGATTTGAAGTAGTGGAACTCATGTGTATTTTATAAAATATAGAGGTAGAGAAAAGTGTCATAGAGGAGGATATATTATGTGCAGTATAAGGAAAACTCTTAAGAGAACATATCTCATTATTTTAATGAGAATGAAGGTCAAAGGAGGCTAAGACTTGATCTTGTGACCTAGGGGATGAAAATATGTCCTTGTTCAATTCTTTAAATGACGAGTGAGGCATTTTAGTTGTGCACACTTCTTATATTTTAAGAAGATATTAAACTATAGTCTCCTTTGTGTATCATCAAATTTTTAGATTGAAGACATAATCAATGTCTCTATGAGCTAATCAAATATTATTAGACACAATATTTATTATTCATTTCTACCACGTTTACAATTCCTTTGTATTGTACTAACTTTTATAGGTATTTTTGTACTAAAGATGCAATATTATCATTCTCCATTACAAACACAATTTTTTCGTATTCATCTATATTTTGGTTAGGCCATTAAATTAACAATTTGTTTATATTTTAAATCCAAAGTTTCTCCTTGTAATTTTTTTCATCTTTACAAATACCCATTCTCCCTTTTGAATTCATAATTCATATTTAAAAAAAGAATTTTTTCTTACTCATTTGTTGATTCACATTGAGTCTCAATCACAACAAATTTTTTTCTTAAAATCTTTGAATTTTTGGCTTGTGAAGTTTGGTCTATCCTAGCACATTCCTTAAATATGCCCTCTTCTAACATTTTCTACACTAATTTTGATAGGTCTAATTATCTATATTTTCATTTATGATAGAAAACCACAATTTAGAGTTGTAGAGAGTAAAAAAAATTAGATAGGTAAAGAAGATAAATGAATGAAATACATGTATTTTTGTAATAATATAAGCTTCATTAATTGGTGACTCCACTTGTGTTTCCATTGTTGTAAATTACATTAAGATTTTTGATAGTTTATTCAAGAGAGTGCATAAATGAGAGTAGCAAACATGATGATATTAATATTAGAATGGGTCCAAAATTCTATAAAAAATAGAGGTAATGTTGAGGGAAGGGGAAATTTAGTTTTTAAAGATTATGTGAGATAATTGTACCATTTATTGATTTGAATAATAAGTATTAAATGACAGTAATGGGGTTATGCATCATTGCTTAATAAATTGAACAAACAATTTATTTTCCTTTTTAAATTATTGAGTCGAGGAAAACATGAAAACAAATATATAACATACATATAAAATTTATATTTATTAAAAGATGACAATAAAGATAAGGGAATTAAGGGAAAATGATAGATATATGTCATTGCAACATATTTATTTGTTAAAAGAACAAATAATAATATTAAAGAAAAATAAGATAATATCACATTTGCATATAACTTAGTTATAAACCATTAACACATCTATATTTGTTAAAAGATGATAATAGAGACGAGGGAATCAAGGGGGAATGAGAGATATATGTCATTGTAAAATATTTATTTGTTAAAAGATTTGGATAATATAAATAATAATATTAAAGAAAAATGAGATAATATTTGGGTTGAATAGAACTTCTTTATAGGTCATTAGTACATGATTTCATTTTACTTAGATGTTAATCAAATTGTAATCCATTGTGAAATTCATTTACACATTAAAATTAGAGAGATCAATTTTGGAAATGTATGTTAGACATCCACAACAATTGATGCCTTCAACAAAAGATTGTCAATTACATGTTTTGATCTTAATAACAATTGAGCTCTCATTAATATCATTAATATTAACTCTTCCTCACTTATGTTATTATCAAAGCTCAAGAAAAAAACCCTTAATTTAAAAAATAAATTGGGTTTGTGAAATCTTTTCAAATGCTTAGATTTTTCATGTGAAGATGGAATGATGAGCTTTCTCTCTGAGTAGAGTATGCACTAAATAAAATGATGCTTGCATTTTCCGTCTCATGGATATAACATGTAATCCCAAACTACGAGATTAGGTTATCTACATGTTTAGTTTAGCACATTTAACAATAAGAGGGCATTCCTTTGTTAAATAAAAAAAAAGTGAAGTAAATAAGTAGTGTAGAAAAGCAAATTGACCCCACAACATGTCCTTTATTCAACAGCTTGTTTGTAAATCTTTTTGCACTTACAAGATAAAACAATTCCAACAAAAATATATATATAATAAAGTTGACATTAAATTTAAATCAATTAAAAAATAAATATGAATCGTTACAATGAGTATTATATTAATATTAATATTTTTTAAATTTAGGTCCCATATTATAGGGTTAAGAATAAGAATAAATCTCTTAAATTGAAATGATTTTTCTTATTTCCATTATTTTTTAAAACTTATGGCAGCCTTGGAAGACTTTAAATCAAATGAATCTTGTTTTTTCAATAATTTTTTTAATTGTTCATATAGTCACTATGATATGAATATGAAAATGACACATGCAAAATTACACTAAAAATACAATATATTAACAAATAACCATATTATCATCCATAAAATGTCAATACATTATATGTGACTAATTATAAACTATATTATTTTTAATCTTGACTAATTATCTATGCAATTTTTAGCACCAAAATTTTTATTAGATTTTTAAATTCTTACTTAATCCCTAAAATATTAAACTTGGAGAATAATGTTTTGCTAATTTAACCTTGTTTATTAATATTTCTTACTATTTGATTTTTTTGGGTTTTATTCCTACCATGCACTTTCTTTCTTTTAATAAGACAACACATTATATCTATTTATTTACTAATAGTAAAGGATTAGACATATTCATAAAAAGTGATAAAGGCTCATTATATCTAAGCATTTTTAATCATTCAAATGATAAATGTTAAGTTTATACAATCTTGAAGAGAATTTTTAGAATGAAGTATTATTAATTTTAAAATTTTATTATCTTGTATTGTATTGGTTTGATATCTTTTTTTTATTTTATGTCAAACACTTTTATATTAGAAAATCAAATTATCTCAATCAAATTATCATAAACTCTACTAAAACAAGAAGTAAATTTAGGTACTCAAGCATCCCTTTGATGGACACTAGTAGACTCAAGGATATTGGCATATCCATACTATTTTCTATTTAGTTTTGTGATCACTCTTAATAATAAATGACATACATATATTAATCTTGACTTACATCTAGATTCCTATTCGCAACCATTTCACTTCTATTTGCACCATTTTTCTATTATTTTTTATATTAGCTCCCTACCTTGAAATTATCACTTTATTTTAAGTTATTTTCAAGTGTAAAAAGCTATATTTTGTATTCTATCCATACATGTATGATGTGTCTATCACTAATATCATCATTTATTAAAACATACATAACACATAACCACCACAACATGATTGGGAACTGTTAATGATCCATACAAACAAATTACTAACAACAACTAGAAAATAATTTAAGAACTCAATGCACCTTTATGATACAAGAAATCTAGTGCGACTATGAAAAAGAAAGGAACAAACTAAGTATTCCAATAAGTACACATAGAAAATCAAATATTGATGCTAATGACATCCAACTTCCATAAGAACTCCTACTATGCAAAGGCCAACAAATCTTGCTAACAACAACCTTAGAGTATTAAGCAAGACTTTTATATGTATCTCTTACAAGGTCATAAATATTGTTTACAATCTTGGCTCTAAAACACTAGATGTACTATTATGTGTTATAATAAAGATTGATAACTACAATGGTCCACCATAGAACCAAAATGACCAAAAAATGATACCTAAGCTACTTGTATCACTAGGTAAGCATAGATAAATAACACTATCCATGGCATGGATAGTTACTATACATAAATCTCATGACCTAACATTTTGTAAGGTGACAATCAATATTAATAAAATAAAAAGACCAAGCCTAATATTTATAGCTATACCCCAACTCAAATAAAAAAATGGACTTCATATCAAACCAACATTCTACTTTGATAGCTACACTAGAAAGCAAAATAATCCATTAACAATTATATAAAGAAAGAGAGGCTTGCCTGCAATTACTCTCATTATAAAAATGAGGTATATAAATATCAATCCATTTTGTTCCAAATAACCTTTCAAATTTAGGTTTATATTTTCTTTTTCATAATATATGACTTAAAAAAATCCATACTCAACTAACTCATTTAAACCTTTTTTTTATCAATATATAGGTGGATGTCGGCCAACCATAAACCAACATAGAGAGATTTATCCTCCTCATTCAAATTACATTTTCTTTACTTTATTTACATTACTTAGAATAAATTAATATATTATCATACTCTCATGTATAAGAACAAGAATTATTAAAAAATAATGCATATCATATTATCTAAGAAAACTCAAGATCAAATAAAAGTAATAAAGATTAATGATAATTAAATTCAAATAAATATAAAATATTACAAAATAATTTTTAAGAAACTTATACATATATTATACATTTAATTCATTGTGAGATTATATTCTATTTGTAATAAAATTGTAAATCATATAATACATTTTATCTTTGTTTTTAATACTATTAATTTTAAATATTATTTTATGTAAATAAAATTAATAAATTAAATAATATATCTTCTATTTATATCTCCCCTTTTAATTTTTAAAATATTATTTTAAAAATAAACTTACAATCAGCACAACCATCACATCTTATAAAATTAAGCTCACAAATTTATTATCAGCACAAATGGAACGGAAACACAGTTGATTTGTTTTCCAATCTTCTCCCATTAGCCACATCTGACACTCAGGGCGAGGTAGAGGAGGCCGACTATGATACTCTGGGCTGTCGTATCAGAATATGCAATATCCATTCAACAATAATTCTGGAGGAAAGACTCTACTGTATGGTCTTATCTCATTTCTTTTATTCGCAGAGTTCAAGAAAACAAAATGGCGGCCGCATTAATTTTTAGCCCACCCACACTGGCCCTGAGCTTAAATTCTCCTATTCCATTCATCAACAAGCTTCTTGGGAAGTACAGAAATGGGTTTTCCATTTGGGTATACAACACCTCCAAATTAGGCGTAATGGGGAATACAGAATCAAGAAGACCACGAACTGCTAAATACGCTATCATAAAAGCATTGCAAAACAAAGGCTGTGTAGATGAATTGGATGAAACAGTAATACAGCAATCATTGTTAGCTAAATCCTCTGAGCTTGAGGAAATGTGTAGTTTCTTGTGTTCAAAGAGACAGTTGCTAACAGTGGCTGTAATTCTTGCACTGTGTTTAGCAAGCAAGCATTCAATTGCTGTTGAAACTGCAGAACAGAGCAACGACAATTTATCACAGAAGGAGCCTGGAAGTTCTAGTACTGTGGATTCTACAAAGAAATCGGTGCCCAAGAAAAGCATTTTTTCTGGGCTTCTCAATACACAGTCATGGTATCGGTTCAGAGGAAATGGTTTTTCTTTGCGTGTTCCTCCTGATTTTGATGATATCATGGAGCCCGAGGTATCAGCATCTGTGCTAATCCTAATTGCCATTTCTCTTTTTCTAGATGTTAATCTTGGGTGAAATTATGGGTTGCCTTAATGTGGTGTGGAGTAAGACCACATTCGTAGAATTTTTAAAGCTAGGTTACACTACTCTATATTTGTCATACAATGCACTTGTGGACTTATAGCTAAATTACACTATTAACAATATGCCCTGTTACGGTTACACCACTATCCGTTGGATTTAAGTTTGTCATGTTTTGTGTTTACATTCCTGTAACTTTTAGCTCTGTGTATGTATGTGTACTAAAAGGTAGAATCTGAGTGTTCAATTAATACGTTTGGGAGCTTCAGATTCAAAATTTAATGCTCATCTGCTCAGTAATGTTTTTCACCTTTTTTTAATTTGAACTGCAATAGATCAAGGGGTTTTCTAGATTGGATGACTTTTTGCTAACTGATAGGGTCTAACTCCTTCCCTCACACCCACAAACATGGGAGTCTATGCCCACTTAGGTTTGAACGCAGTCCCAACCGCTATACCACAACCCTGTTTTTTTAACATATAAAAGGCTGCATCCCATTATACTTTTCACAATCTTCTTCATGGTTACACAAGTTCTTTTTAGATGGGAATACAGCCACTTCTTAGCATTAAGGATTCATCACAAGCCAATTCCTCAGCCACATCAACTAAGCTACATTCAGACAGAGATCACTTAACACCAGGGGCACACCTCTTGATTTTTGAACTCTGGTCGTTGCTAACCGGTGCCACATCTTAACCAGAACCCAATTCACAGGTGCATTATGCCATATTGTACTGAAGTTACGCTGTAAAAGGAAATATGTGTTGAATATTACTCAATGAAAATCAGAGAAATTATGTAGGGCATTACCTTTGAGCGATCCTCTATCTACACTCCTACCTTGAATTTTCCTTATCCAAAATATTATAATGAAGTATAATAGATAATGTTGTTGCTTCTCTTCCTAACAACTTCAAAAGCTGAAATAGATTAATAGATATAGTGGGCTTGATCTGGTAGAAAACAAAATCTACCTGCCTTATTGGGCATAGCCCAGGTTCCTTCTGCATTGTGTCATTACAGATCCCAGCGCTGCTGGTAGAGCATGCATTTATTTAGGGAACCAGGACCCTATCACCAAGATGCACTGTAGTTCAATTTTGTTTTTCAATGAGTTTGCTAACATATATTTTAAAAATTAATGACATAAGTGCATATGCCATGAGTGCATTTCCTCCACATTACAAAAATTGTCTGAAATGCAATTCACATTAAATGATGCAGGGTTAGAGCTTCACCAGAGAATTTCATGTGTCTTTTGAATTTTCAGCTTCATTTGTTTTCTTTATTGGTAAAGGCCACAACATACTAACTTGAAAGAACATCAGATCCATTCATTTCTTGCTGTAAATTTGTTTTTGGTGGATATAATTATTTGTGAATAAGCATTGCAAATCTCATAATTATCTTTCATTCTATATACAAGAAAATTCTTTGCCCACCCTCTAGTTTTGACCAGATTTTGGTTTGCAATTGACTTCCCTGTGGTTGGATGATATTAGTCTGGATTTGATTGGTTGGTCATTGTTCTCTCAAATTCGTAGGAAATGAAGTATGCCCACAACTAGAACAAGCAGAGAGTTCATGGACTACTAGTTTACCAAAAATCACCTCATGTTGCTTACTGGTTTAATTCCCTGGGTGTTACCATATTAATTCATTATGTTGTTATGATGTGATTCTTCAACAATGTAGGCTGTGAAAAACCTTGATCTAGATCACAATCTAGGATACAAGGATATATTTGGCTTTTCCATGGTGATTGGTAATCATTCACTTCTTTCACTGGCAATGCCTTCAGTGCAAACAAAAATGATAAACAATAGACCACTAATGCAAGACATATTTGAACAATTTTAGTAGTTTTAAAACAAGACGTGCTCATCTATAATTATGCTGCCAGGATTACTCGGCAGGCTCATCCTTATATGGTGAAAGGGCAAAGCCCAAGACTTATGCTGCTCGGTTTGCATCACCTGATAGGTAACCTTAATATTCTTTAGATTGATCATCAATAAAGTTAAATGCTTAAGTTGTTTTCCTCTTTCCAACAATTAATTGCTGATGGGTTGGACTTTACTAATGTACACAGTTCATGAGCTATTTTTTGTATGTAATGATTTCTTCTGTGATTGATGCATTTAGTTCATGTAAACAATGTGGAAATGTTATCATATGTTATTAAGATGTCTATGCCAGTTTAATCTAGATATCTGCAAATTCTCTATTTTTCCTCCTCTCTCAGCTATTTGTTTTGCCAAGGCCTGAATGGGCATTAAAATGTACTTCCTATTTCACAAAAAATTAAGAATAGTATTAAAAATTGACAATTATTTTAACATAAAAGGCAGGTCTTATATACTTTATTCAAGCTAATAGTATCTTATTTTTGGAGACTATCTCATACCATCACATTTCTGTCATCTGCCGGTTGATTCCAGATCAGAAGTATTAAGCGTGGTGATCAAATCTTCAAATGAGCTCAAGCTTTCTTTCTTGGAGGTTTGGAAAGATCTATACTTCTACATGCTTTTAAAAAAGGAATTCCAATATTATTAATTCTCAACCAAAATTTCATATATGTGAAAATCTGGCTTGCAGCATGGCTACATCAGCCTCTAATTAACATGTTAACATCTGTGATAACAAAAAAGAATCATTATGCCTCTACAATAATTTTTCCTAGTCCAAGATTTACATTTAACTGACTGTACTTACAATCTGCATAAAGATTAAAGAACACTAATATATCTAAATGGTATACAGAGAATTATTACAAAAACAGGTTGATTTACAATTGAACTAACAAAAGGTGGACACCTACCTTAATGTAAGTATCAAATTGAATGCTTTTTGCCTGTAGGCTGTTAATATATGTTGAATGGTTCTAACGGCTACTTAGCTTTGGCGAGAAGAGCTTGCATCCCTGAATGCTATACTTAATCATTTTGTAGGACCACTTCTGTTGCCAATTTTAAGTCTCCTTTTGTGATTTGACAGTAGATATTTTTATTTACAACTATCTTTGAACTTCTTGTTTGGAGACTGAATTTCATCTCCTTGTTGGAGCCACAGCTGAAATATTTCAAGGATACCGAAATTATCAAATTTCATTTTGTGATTGTTGAGATGGCCTCTTGAGTTTTTTAGAACACGGGTTCTTTTGCGACACACCATCAAAGGGCTTCAGTGTCAGAGAGAAGAATAAAAACCATCAGTCACCTTTGATTTGAATATCAATACACATTTTCTTACCTTGTTCTAAAGAGGCAATGCAACTTGAATATAATGCAAAGATGATTTTCAATCAAATCAAGCTTTTCCATTGCTATGAACTGCCTATCTTGGACCTGCGTAAATTCATGGTGGACAAACATATATAATATTTTGCTTGCAGTGTATTCTACTCTAGTCTTAAGGTACAAATACACAAAGGTCTTATCAAACTACCATGTTAAGGATTGGATATGATGAAACTTATCATGGATAAGCAACATTTGATATTTGTCACTGACAATTTATGGGAATAGTGCACATTAATTCATCTCTCTAATTAACTCTTTCATATCTATCCTACTTGTATTATGAATTATTTTCTAATCAAGAAAGCTCTTTAACCAGTATGAGTTCGAACTATTGATTGCACTCCTTGTAGGATGCTAGGCAATCATCAAGGCTGGTGGATTCTTTGTAGGGCACTAGGTGATCACCAAGACTGTTGGTTAACACAATTTTCTAAGGGGCACTAGACAGCCACCAAGACTATGAATGAACTCATTTCAATGCTATATGTAGAATTATCATATGGGGGAGTTGCTAATGTGTGGTTCTCCCAAATATGTTGAATTATATTTAGAGATATTACAAACGTAGATTTTGATTACCATCTCAACTCCGTGCGTTGTAGGGTTTTATAAACATTCAGAGCATTTCATCATGATAAATTTACCCTGTACAGTTATTAATTTACAATGTTCAGACTTTGAAATGAACTGGAAATCATCATCTTGCATACTTCTAGTTTTTACTGTGATCATAAATTTGGAACATATCTCTAATATTATGATTATATAGAGCAGAAAGTAGAAGAGTTTTCACAGATACGTGGTTAGATAATACCCATGGATGAGGATCTGAGGTGTCATCAGCAACTCCATAAGGGCAGGTCGCTCTACTTGTAGATATAGAAAGTTGTAGAAACCCCTGTTTCCCTGTTTTTGAATCTGTCTGTTTTTTTGATTGTTTTGTGTATTTTTGGTGTTTTTGCAGGACAAATGAAATTTGCAATTTTGAAAGAGATTGCTGAATAAATTTAAATAGAATAATACAACTCTGAAAATGATAGAATCTACTGAATCTCCTGATGCCAGATTATTTATTAATCTTCTAGAACGATTACAAATAAGATCTGATGACATGCAACTTAAAAAGCAACAATATTATTGATGTAAAAACCTGGTATTTGCAGCAGATGGTAAAACCCTCGAAGATGCAATCTCTGAATAAGTTCTGTGATAACCTCTGAATGAAGCTACCTCTTTGATAAGCAATGAATCAGCTGATATTTCACAGCCTCTAAACTGCAACACTGAAGATGGCTCGTTCTCCAATGCCTGTAGACAACGGAAACCCTTGGCTTCGTTCTCCGGAAGAAGACTTGATCAAAAATCCATTTCATAACATAATGAGCTCAAATCCCAATGAAACCCTTATATCTCCTCAAGAGTTCGAATTTTCTCAATTAGGTTTTATTTAAATAAATTCGAACTTTTCTTTTTAATTTTTCAATAGTTTTCGAAAGCACTTTTAATTATAAAATATAATTAAAAGTGGCCCCTTCAATGATGGGCGACCCCTTTAGCAAGAATCACTTAAGTTATAATGAAATATTATAACTTTATATTATAATGCTCCAGTAATTAATATTTAATTAATTTAATTAAATATTAATATCTCTCTCATTATTTATCCGATGCCCAATCCGTCTGAAGCTGTCGACTGAGGAAGTGATTTTGAACGCTGCCAAATCCCTACTGCTAAAAATAGCAGGGGTCCCACGCTGACTGCCAAGAACTACTAAAAATAGCAACTTCTGCAAAAAGCGTCTGAATGAGCCCGAACGAAAGCCAACTGATCAAGAACTGCCAATCTGAAGCTGAGCCAACTCCAACTAGACCCTCTATACCATCCATCAGCCTACGAGGGTCGCATAATAGGCTAACTCTTACGAACTCTGATGCTCGCCAAAAATGGGGACATGACAGTCCGCCCTCCCTGAAATTGCTTGGCCCCAAGCAATCTCCACTGCAAAGAAACTCCAATCCTCGGGAGGCCCAACAGAAAAACTGTGAAATGTCCCACACATCTCGAACTGTCTCCTGTAGCATCAACAAAAACTCAACTGCGCAAGCTATCCCTGGATCCCAAACCCAGAGTGAAAGTCTGTCGTGACTGTCATCCTCAGACTGCCACTGCGCTCTACTGCCTCCAACTTCACCATGCTGAGAATAGTGAAGTAACTCAATGGGACCCATCCAATACTCAGTGCCAAAACTGTCACCACCTGGATCCCAATACAATCTGAATTCACATCCATCTGTCGTGTGGAGAAAGAAACTTCTAGAAGCATCTGCTACACTGAATCTCTCCCTGTCCTTTGCTAAACCCTCATGAATGTGATAACTGACCAAGTCATCATGCCAACTGACACCGTAGTCATCCTGTAACCATGTACCCATAACCATGTACCCATAAGAAAACCTTGTGACATAAAAGTAGCAAACCCAGTTGGATACATATCGGCATGATGTAAAACTGATAGTTGTTCCTGCAAGTGGTCCCCCGCAAACAGCTGAGTCGGACGCTTGCAGCCGCTAATCCCATCTTCTGAAGATGGTGAATACCCATCCCACAACGGATGGTATAACTTTGGGGCCGATCCACACCGATGCATCATCGAATCCTCCGTGTGTGGACCAAGGGAGAAGTGATAAACACTCCTCACGATGCAATCAAGATAAAATGCTCCCACCTCTGTCAATGGCTGTCCATCATAGTCCTGGGGAAACAAATTAGCATAAGTATAAATCTCCATACTGGATGATGTCCCACATCTCTTGTGACGACGATGAAGTAGTGACGTGATCTGTCACACAACTCTCGGAAAAATCAACTATCTCATCACAAGAGCTCTCAACCAAAACACTCATCCTATCTGAATTGACTGCACCAATATCTGCGATAGATGTAACCCCATGCTCACTACAACTCGTGGATATAAGATCCTCCTCAACTGCCTCTGTATATAACTGTACTGTATCTGCAGCTGGTGGAGACTGTGCCAAACTCAACTCCACGGTCAACTCCTCCAACTGTGACTGTGACTCTTGAAGGGCCAACTGAGCACTCCCCAACAAGTCCATAGTCACCTCAAGCTCATGAGTGAGCTCATCAACCTGCTCCTCCTTCCTCTGCAATGCATCATAACAAATGCAATCCCACTCGAGAAGAAAATCCCTGTCTGCAAGTAGTTTTAAGTAATTTTGTTTCATCATTCCAATTGCTTCTCGAAGTGCATGTATCTCTGCAAAGGAAAAACCACTATCACCGTGCTCATCTGTCAAAGGAATACTCCAACCATAGGTAGCCAACATCTGACGAGCAACATCAAAATGCTCAATGGTTGTGGCAATCATATTGTCGTTCACTTTCAGTTGCCCAACCAAATGATGAGGACTCTGTAGCTTAAGACCCCCATACAAGTTTTCCGGTTCACAATATGCACTATGATATGAGGCTGATTCGTCGTCACTCACTAAATGATAAGTAGCATCATGTGTGCTTTCATCCATGCACACCTCAACATCTAAGGTACTGCTGCTACGTACCTCAAAGGATGGCTCAACTGATAAAGTAGAAGCTGTTGATATAACAGTATCTTCACACACTTCCACTCCCGATGTAACTGTATCACCTTCCAACTCACAATCCTGGGATTCCATGTCAACATGTGAACCTTCTAACTTATTTTCTAAAGTCTGATCTGGGAAATCAGACTCACTAGGACATGAATCCACAACACATAATGCATCACTAGTACTCAATTCTTGAGTCCCTTCATGTGACAACTCAATAGGATCATTTTGCATATGTGAAATCACTGCTGTCTCATGCTCATGCAAAGTTTCATCATCGCTGTCATGAAAATCAGAAGTAGCCTCTACAGTAGAAACTTCTTGAGTCACCTCTTGCAAGGATGATGTAGATAAATCATTAACCAAAGCTGTTCTAGTGTCTTCTTGAATCAAATCAGCATGTCTATCAAATTCATCATATAAATTTCTGCATACCTCATCGGAACTTGAAGACACCACATCATTCTCATGAAGAATTGTATCAATCCCATGTGAAGATCCTCTATCCAATTCGTTTGTAAACAATTCGTGGGCTATAGTGTGATACTCCTTCCTTGCTTGCTCAGTTTTGTGGGAAAGACTCGGGTGCAATTCCATGTAACTCTTGAATGAACAGTTCTTCTTAACACGTTGAGGAAGAGTGTTATATTCCTCGAACATGCTAATCACTACCTCTTCTCTGTTTTGTAGTGTTGGAACTTTGTTGGTAGGAAGTGAAATAGATCCTTTAGGCTGTCCCAACTTTGAAAGCGACTGCTCTAAACGCAACAACTCTCGATTGAGCTTGTATTGAGATTGTTCAAGCTCTTTCAATGCTTGTTTATTGTTGATCATTGTTGTCATGACGCCCATTTTCGCTGTTCAAACTAAAAACAATTCCAACTGACTTGTGCAACTGCTAAAGATGAGTACTGATCACTCAAATGCAAAATGTTTATTCATTGAACACTGATTTGAACCTTATAGAATACTGTCAACACTTTGTCTGCCATATGTGATGTAAACTTTCTCAGTTTCAACAACTGGACATTCCGTCAAACAGTTGTCTGGCAGTCTCTGGATTCCGTACAATTGAATATGGAATTGCATAAAAGAAGTGCCTTAATCACAATATTTCCAGTAATGCGGACTGTCCGAAAAAATGCAAACCCAAAATTTCATTTATATTGTTTGCAATCTTGAATTCAACTTGACACTGCTTTGTCAACTACAATAATTCAACAAAGGTGCAGACCTGAAGATTCTTATACTGAAGAATTTACAACTACAGTCTTAATTCTCCCATATCAAGGACTCACCTTGCCTTTGATGCTAATGCAGAACTCAAAGCAATCCCAATTATAATGAAGGTACTGCTGTACAGGTAGTAAACTATAGAGTTCACCAAAGCAGATCTTCTAACTCATATACAATATCATTAATAGCAATCACAGGAATTAAGCAAATTAATTCTAGTGCAGTAATAACTAGAATTAGAACCTGGGATGATGTTGAATGTGGCAGCTACCTTGATCAATCTGGAAACTATCTCTGTCAGCCACAATCTTGTTCAGATTCAATCCTCTAATGAGTGCGCCCATGATCAATACTTATCTTCAAGTAAAGCAGGCTCATTATCATTTTTAACTTATATATTTTGTCTTTATCAGGAAAGACGTCAGATTTCCTTTTGCATATTCAGTGGTAAATATAGAAATACGTTTTCCTTTGCTCTGTCTGGCCCGTCACTGATATTTGGAGGCAATTCGTCAATGTCATTCAGCTTCCGAGAATTCCAGATGATAGTCGCTGGCTCACTAAAATAACTTAATGAACTCCTGTGCACAGGTGGCGGAAATCTCAAAACACCTGACTCATGTTTTTATCGAACCTTGCCTCTTGCGTCTCCAAAAAAGAAACATTCGATTTGTCTTTTTTCGCTGGAGCCCGAATTCTCTATCTTATTCGTCCTTCACAATATTAACCCTGTCTTATTTGAAAGCGGCTTCCTTTATTTATTCAAAAAGGCCCGAATATATTTTGTCTTTCACGTTTTTTCACCAACAAAGATTCGATTCTCCAGAATGGGTTAAGATTGGCTATTTCACAAAGTCGTGACTTCAAGGAGAGCCACAAATTTACATTAATAGATGCGCCAGATGCTCAATATGACGCCAGCAATAGAGATTAATGCGAACTTCTTCAAATCGTGTCCTCCCGTGAATAATATGAAACGGCTTCTTATGGCCTGAGGCGGCAAAGACAAGTTGGATTATCTATTGCACATTTACACTTAGGAACCCACGATTTATATTCATTATACATCGACCTCAGTACATTCGATGAAGTGATTCTGTCTTTATTTGCCTTGTGAGCAGCTCCCGACCAAGCTTCACCTGACGCAGCTCCTTCAAAAAAAAATACGGGATTTTCACTGAATTGAGTTTTAGCAATTATTAAATCCTCCTTCTTAAAATCCCATGACTTTAATTCAAGCAGCTCCCGAACAATCAAGGTGTAAAAACGATTCCTTAAGACAAATCGATTCTTCTAGCTGAAGCGGCTATTTTTTGTCTTATTTTCAATTTATGACATTTTGTCTTGTGGTGCGATACTAAGCAGGTCCCGATTTATTACGTAGCCTCTACAATATGCGATTTCAATATAATGCGGCTCTTTAAAATAATACCAGTGCCAATGTTCAATATCGAACTTCTGAAAGCCACGATTTGTCTCTATCGGCTTCTTCAAAAATTCCAACACCCATTTTGTCTGTAGCGGCAGACTATTGTTTTGTCTTCATCTGCGTTTTAATTTTATTTGATTGATGATCTGGGACAAAATTTCTTACTTACACAAACTATCGGCTTCCTTCAATAATTTGATTGACTATTAAATATTACTTATTCCTGCAAATATTTAAATCGTTCCTTTGGTTGTACCAAACAAACCCAATACTTTAAAATCTGACTGGTAATTCTCTGCAATTGATAAACTTTTCAAACCCTAAATTCTCAGAATCTTCTTTGTATCTGTAAACCCATAATATTCTGAAATTTTTCTCTCTGCTCATGAAATTTATTTCCCACACAGGATGGCAGGATTCAGGCTCTGATACCACTGTAGAAACCCCTGTTTCCCTGTTTTTGAATCTGTCTGTTTTTTTGATTGTTTTGTGTATTTTTGGTGTTTTTGCAGGACAAATGAAATTTGCAATTTTGAAAGAGATTGCTGAATAAATTTAAATAGAATAATACAACTCTGAAAATGATAGAATCTACTGAATCTCCTGATGCCAGATTATTTATTAATCTTCTAGAACGATTACAAATAAGATCTGATGACATGCAACTTAAAAAGCAACAATATTATTGATGTAAAAACCTGGTATTTGCAGCAGATGGTAAAACCCTCGAAGATGCAATCTCTGAATAAGTTCTGTGATAACCTCTGAATGAAGCTACCTCTTGATAAGCAATGAATCAGCTGATATTTCACAGCCTCTAAACTGCAACACTGAAGATGGCTCGTTCTCCAATGCCTGTAGACAACGGAAACCCTTGGCTTCGTTCTCCGGAAGAAGACTTGATCAAAAATCCATTTCATAACATAATGAGCTCAAATCCCAATGAAACCCTTATATCTCCTCAAGAGTTCGAATTTTCTCAATTAGGTTTTATTTAAATAAATTCGAACTTTTCTTTTTAATTTTTCAATAGTTTTCGAAAGCACTTTTAATTATAAAATATAATTAAAAGTGGCCCCTTCAATGATGGGCGACCCCTTTAGCAAGAATCACTTAAGTTATAATGAAATATTATAACTTTATATTATAATGCTCCAGTAATTAATATTTAATTAATTTAATTAAATATTAATATCTCTCTCATTATTTATCCGATGCCCAATCCGTCTGAAGCTGTCGACTGAGGAAATGATTCTGAACGCTGCCAAATCCCTACTGCTAAAAATAGCAGGGGTCCCACGCTGACTGCCAAGAACTACTAAAAATAGCAACTTCTGCAAAAAGCGTCTGAATGAGCCCGAACGAAAGCCAACTGATCAAGAACTGCCAATCTGAAGCTGAGCCAACTCCAACTAGACCCTCTATACCATCCATTAGCCTACGAGGGTTGCATAATAGGCTAACTCATACGAACTCTGATGCTCGCCAAAAATGGGGACATGACAAAAGTGAACAAGAGATTAAGTGAACTGATGCTATTCTGAATTTTGTTAGTGCCAAAATTAGGACCGCTACATAACTCACCTGCAGTCAACATTGTAGTAAGTAATTATGTCATTCTTGTTGTCCTTCCTGTCAAACTGACAAGTTGTCAAGTCTTGGTCTATTTTTGTCAAGCTAATAGTATTTGCAGATAGCTCAATAGAGGGGAGATGATGAATAAAGGTGATCAAACATTTAAAATGTTAGCATTAAAGGAACATGGATAAGGAATGGCAAGATATGATGAGTCAAGCTTTTGGTGCTGAAGGCTCTAGAGTGGAATAGAAGATGCTACATTGATGAAGGCTGGAAAGCGAGAACAAGGAGATGTGATAGTTTCCCGAGTCCCTTCAGCACTCCATTCAAGCAAAACAAATGAGAGCAACAATGCTACAAAGGAAAGAAATTCAAATGGCTACTTCAGGCAAGATGGCAATTAGCAGAAAATGTATTCATCTAAGGCTAAAATTGAAAATTCCTATACTTTTCCAATGGCTTAGCCAGTGCAAAAGTGTGATTTAAGCGGCTGAGTGAGAGGAAATGCACAACAAAATGTCATATCCACCCCAAATTTTTTCAATTATGCACCCGAATGCGTTAGCCAAAATAACAATGATAAACAATTGAATTAAGCTACCTTCCAGTTTCTGATCACCCAAATCCTGGTGTGGGCAAGGTGAGAGCATAAGGTGGCAAGGTGTACATTGCAATAATCTAAAGCAACCACTTGTTTAGTGGGGTGAGTGATAATACATGGCAGTAATTTAGAATGCAACCACTTGTTTAGTGGGGTGAGTGATAAGCAAGAATCAACTGAAAGCAATTACCTTCCACTTTCTGATCACCTAGATCTCGATGTGGGCAAGGTGAGAGCATACGGGGGTAAGGCTTACAATTTAATGCTTCTAAAGTGAACCACTTGTTCAATGGGGTAAGTATGAAAATCTCCAAATATGAAAGGAAACATCCGCTTGTTCAGCGGAATTACAACTAGCAAAGAAAGAAATTGGCGGCTAGCCGACCAAAGCAAAAGGAAAGATCCTCTGCTTATTCAACAGGCATAACATGAAACCAAAGAAAGTTCATCCGCTTATTTAGCGGGAATGCCACTTATTCAATGGGGTTAGCAATGAACCACTTATTTAGTGAGGTAAGTAGCAATAAACATAAAGAGTTAAAATCACTGATGGTACTACCAAACAGTGTTACGAAGAGCTCGTTACAATTTGTTTCAGAATAACATAAGCTGCTGCTACAATGAGAAATGATGCTAAACTCTTGGCACAACACCCCAAAATGAACCCCAACACAAGAACAAGCTACCCCCTTGATAAAACTGAACAAGTATACCTCAACAATGGCACTTGGAGGTCTGAAAATGGTCTGAACAGCAACTCTCACAGGTCTGATATGAAATCTCAGGTCTGAAACACCTCTGAACAACAAACAATAGATGGGCATGCATTCTAAGAAACTCACCCAAACACCGTAGGCCACCCCCAAGAAGCTTGCAAGGTAAATATAAGGTCTAGGCGCCTCCAAATCAAACTGAACAGCAGGAAAGAGAGGCAGATTTCACACAACTCCCAATGCACCAAATCTTCCAAATGGTACAGCCAGCAAGGAGGGGCGATCTGCTCCTAGAAATTCAGTCCATCAAAAAATCTATAATCTTGCACAATAGGTCGCCCAAGTCTGCCAAATAGGATTAAACAATGCCCACAAAAAGTTTGGCAATCCTCCAATCAAATGCTACCAAAAATTCCATGAAATCTTTCCGGCAAACCACTTAAATCCCCATTCCATGCTGGCTATGTTTAATCCAGAATCTTGTGACATGATTTGCCGGAAAGATTCCATGAATCCTTCATCAAATGCAATTCTGAAATCAATCACTCTAAGAGAAGATGGTGATGAACTAAAATCTGACAAGAGTCTCACAAGCATCTGAAATATACCGAGCCAATTTTTTCGTTTTCAAATAACAGATTACAACATTCAAGCCAGTGCACCCGTTAAGGTTAGAAGGATAAACCAAAACGTGCAAGAAAGTAAACTTAAGATACAGAAGGGAACTCAACGTCAAGTATGTGCTACCCAATCCAAGGTGGAGTGAGGGGCGACCATATGACGGAGTGATTACAGAACGTAAAGCTTGAAATGAAATGCTGAATAATGAAACTACTCAACACCCAGAATGTGCTTGCTCACCCAGAATGGGAAGTAGCTACCATAGGGCGGAGTTATATTATTTCAAACTAAGACTGAAAGCAAACTTGAAGGAAATGCTGAATACTGAATCTACTCTACACCCAGAATGTGCTTGCTGACCCAAAACGGGAGAGTAGCGACCATAGGGTGGAGATCTAACAATTACAACTTCAAATGAAATTGAGCAATACCCATTCAAAGCAACAAGCTGGAGAATGACTGCCAGTACTACTGGTCAGTTTACAATAAAATATCATATGCCTGTCAAGATGTTAGAACTGGATCTATTGATTCATACAACACAATAAAATCTCTTCTTGGCTGAGTTCAATAAGCCATAAGAAATCATTACAACTTTGACAATAAACAATCTGTTTTTCTGTTTTCTTCAAATCAGTAATTGCTGGTTAAGAACAGCAGCTTATGAATAGATCCAAATACTCGTAACTCCCTCACAACTCACACAAATGGCCCAAACTAAGATGCATAAGACCAATATGATGTAGGCGCCCAATCTAGAACCTTATTCCCGACTCCAAATGCAACGAAATAGCAATGCACAAATCCCAAGAACTCTAAATGGTACGGCCTTAATGAAAAAGGCGATTTTCTTTTTAAAAACAATGCAAGCTCTATAAAATCTGAAAACTGGAGAATATGATGGCTCTTGACAAACAAAAAGAATGAGATGATACCCAGAAAGACTATTTTTGTATTTTCCAATATATGAGTGAAACATGCAATCTGCTGTATATAAAAATGCAATAAGCTGAAACTCTAAAATGCCAATAACAGATTTTACAATGCAAAACTGAACACAAATGAAATAGCTAAGATGCACTCACAAATAGACTAATAATCATCACTAGTCGTTGTCTTCCAAACGAGAAGAGATGCCCAAACTAGGAGGTCTTCATCCCTCGAAGCAATCCAGAATCAATCCGGCAGCATAACGGTGTATTTTCCAAGATAACCCAAAATGATGCACAAGACTCCATTTTATAATCTTCGCTTGACTTCACGAAACCCTAGAATCTGATTTTAGGTCAAAATCCCCTCTCCTCAATGATGGGCGTACTTTTGCCTTCAAGCTCTTGATTTAATATTTCATTTAAATATTCAACTTTGAAATATGCGCCTATCATAATCTTGCTTTGACTTAGGGAATATTAAAATATTCTTTTAATGAGGGCGCCACCCTCAATGACCACCTTTTTAAAACAACATTAAGTCATTAAGTCTAAGCCAAGGGTCAACATTAAAATATAACATTTTAACGTGACTTTTTAATTTAAATGACTTAACTCATTTCTCTGAAAATGCCCTGAAGCCAATACTGATGAAGTCAACTGATCAATCTGAAACCGGAAGTCAACCAACCTGAGCTCATCTGGAAACTGCCAAAAATAGAATTTACTAAAAATAGTAAATTCCAGAAAGTACTCTGAATGCTGAGATGAGCATATCACTGCGAAGCCCTCTGAAAACCCAGAAGGAATCCGCCATTAAAACTATCATCTCCGAGCAACGACCTTCTCAAAATTAGGAAACCCTAATTTTAACTTCCGACTAGCCTCCGGGTTCCCAAGGAAAGGCTAACGGTCACTGAAAATGTCAGGCTTGAAAAGGGGACATCTCATCAAAATATAAATAAAACCTTCATCAACATGCCCATCAACTCTTTGATGAACAATAAGAATGTCTTCATTTCTTTGTGTTCCAAGAGTTACCAATTCTTGCCGAGTGGATGCACTAGGAGCAGCAGTAGATTCAACTTCATGCAACTCATGTATCAACTCTCCAATGCTGGAAAACAAACTCAAATCCCCTCTTTCAGTAATCTCTGAAGCAATTCCTTCATCATTTTCAAAAAGAGGATTTACATAAACCTTACTAGAACCTTCTTCATACAAGAGATTGTCAAAAGCATGAAAAACTTGAGAATTTGAATGCTTTGGTCTCTTAGGGCAGCATTCCAAATCATATGTTTCTTGTATGAGATCAAGCTCATCAAGAATTACTTGAAGCTCCTCCGCTCTTCTTTTGTTTTCTTGCTCCCATGAATATTGAAAAACAACAATCTGATTTTTTGCTTCAATTAGGGTCTCATGCATTTCTTGCAACCTCGCTTTGGTAAGCTCATTCCACTACAATGCCTTGTTAGCAATATTGGCCACTGTGTCTTTGTCACAAATGATGTTCAAAAGACTAGATTTAATCTCCTCCAAGGAAAATTTAATGGACTTCATGTCATCAATAGAAATGCAACATACAACTTCTCCCCTAGGCACATCATGAATCAAATGTTCTCCTTGCCTATGAATTCTATCAAGTTTTGACAAAACTTGAATACCATTATCAACAATGTGTGAACTTGAGCTGCAATCTTCATATGCTGACTGAGATGATGTAGAACCACTTTGATGGATAAAGATTTCAAAAATGGTTTGAGCTGTACTCCTCAACTTGTCTCGCATGTGATGAACACTCTTCATCATTCCATCCACAGTGCTTTCCAATTCCTTAGCTTTTTGCCTTAGCTTGATTTCAGGTGAAGAGAAATCTGCCTTATAACTACTAGAAGCGTCACCTTCCATGTTGTCTTCTACACATGATTCAAAATAATTGATCAAATTAGCTTTGAAGTAGGAAGAGACTTCAACTTTCTCTTTCTTCTTCTCCTCCTTGACTTGACTTTCAAACAAGCATTCTCTGGAATTGTGAAGAAGAAAATTGTTGATTGAACACATATCTTCAACTATCCGAACTTCTTCCTCATTTGGATCAGCACTTATGGCCTCTTCATTGAAACAATTTTGGGCTAAGAAATTGCTTGAATTAACAGAGGAGATGCTTACAATATATAGAGGAGTAAAGTTACTGTAGACATTAAATGTCTACCTACCAGCTACCTACCAACTACTGTTGATAAGATTGACCATTATACAATATTAGAATATAATATTCTAACACCCTCCCTTAATGGTCAATCGACTAACTAGCCTACAGAAAACACTCTGCAGGTTGATTGGTCACAAATTCTTCAGAACACTCTGCTGCTACGGAGACCCTCCCTGGATCTGCAGAATGTTGATGACCAAAAGTACCAAAAACCATCCAGAATAAAACAGAGAAGGTTGCCCCTTCTTTAGAAAGCTCTGCAACAGGAGACACGAGCCTGCCACTGACTCTGCCACGTGAGATGAGTCCGCCACCAACCCTCCCAGAAACTGTAGAATTGCTGACCAAAAGTCATCACAAAAAGTCCAAACTGATGTTGAATAACAGAGCTGTCCCTCCCTGAAACCAGAGACACACGGAGAACAGCTGCCACGATTTTGAGGAAAAATCAGCAAACCATCGAAATTTTGCAGAGGAGCACGATGCCCAAAAACAGACTGCAAGAAGCTAGTTGTGCAAATGTTCGCCCCAACAACGTGAGGTGCGACCAATACAGACTGCAACAAACCACGATTTTTGAGGAAAAAATCACCAAACCCAAGATTACAAATCATCGTTTTTTCGGAAAAAACGGTAAAAACCAAAGAGGAATCCCACGCATTTTGCGAATTACAGAAACCCAAAAAGTAGCTGGCACGGAATCCGAAACATGGATCAGCATACAAAACATCATTTTTAAGGAAAAACGGTAAAACCCTTTAGAAACCAGAGAGCCCTCCCGTACAACAAAAACCTTGACTAGGGTAAATAGGAACTGAACCTTAATTTTGAGGAGAAAATTATAAACCCTACCGGAATTTTTTAAGGGAAAAAATTATGAAAACCCGTAAATCCAGATTTTTTTTTTAAAAAGGGAAAAAATATTATAAAAAAACCCAACAAAGGAATCTCACGCAACACTGCGAATTACAAAAGCCCAAAAACAGGTAGCCATCGATTGTCAACTAAAAAACAGAGGGTTTGGAACCCTCGCTGCTAGAATAGATCTACACAGAAATCGAGGCACGAAAAACGAGGCACCTAGAAAAATCGGACGACAACCCAGTTGAGAGTTCGGAAAGCCCACAAGGAATCTAAAAGGGAAAATTTTTTTGACCTAAAACTGAGGCACAAATTTCGAGGCACGAAAATCGATGCACCCAAAAAATTTGGAGACCAACCCAGTTGAGCTCTTGAAAAACCCAGAAGGAATCTGCAAGCAAAATAATTTTTCAACTTGATCTGAGGGCTTAAAACCCTAGCCGAAAATCGCAGAAGCCCTAGGTGGCCATTGAAGACCAGAAAGTTGCAGGAACTAGCTCGAAATTCCACAAAAACGTGGCAAGAAGAAACTGAAGTTCGTTTTTCATAGAAATAGACTCAAAACGTCGCGATTAGGACACGAATCGCGTCCAAAGTCGTCAGAAATTCCTGCTTAAAGAGATGAAAATGCGCGCCCAAAATTTTGGAGAAATCGTGGGCACCAAAGGAGAGCAAGAAAGCGCGATCTGACCAGAAGACACATTGCGCGGGCAGGAAAAACGCGAAAACAACCTTCTTTAGATTAAATCGCGCGCCAAGAGCTCTGAAAATTGCATCTCAGAGAAGCAGAAAAACGCGTTACCAGAAATCGCGAGGGTAGAGACGAAAAATCTCGGCCAAGAACAAACGCAAAAAACGCGTTTCAGATGCCGCAAACAACAGATAAAAAACACGCCCAAAAAAAAAAAGACACGCCCAGGGCAGAAACGCGATTTTCAAACGGATTCCTAAACGCAAAACCCTTGAAAAACGTGCGCCTAGATCAAAGCAATAGGAGGGTTGAAATTTTCCATGAAAATACTCACAAAAAATGCAAACAAGAACCCTCGATCTGGATTCACAAAAATCTCACGTGATAAATCACGAATTACAGATTTAAAAATGCCCTCTCAAAATTATGAGCCCTCCCATAAGGGAGGCTCAGACCTGCTCTGATACCATGAAACAATTTTTGGCTAGAAATTGCTTGAATTAACAAAGGAGATGGTTGCAATATATAGAGGAGTAAAGTTATTGTAGACATTAAATGTCTACCTACCAGCTACCTACCAACTACTGTTGATAAGATTGACCATTATACAATATCAAAATATAATATTCTAACATTCATGCATCTTTGTTTCAACTTTTGTTTCCAAAAGTTCTTTCTTTGAATCTTCAACATGAGGCTTCTTAACACAAGCCAACTCCCTGTTCTCCTTTGTAGAAAACAAGAGTACTTCGCTAGTCTTCAAGGCTTCCACTGACATATTACATTCTTCTACAGAATGCTTGGATAAGTGCAAATTTGTGGATACCCCTTGAACTTTTGCAATGTCTTCAAAGGGATTCCAACTTTCATCCTCTTCAGCTTCAGATATCTCTTCTCTATTTTCAATAGTCTTCTTCAAAAGTGGTTTCAACTTATCATCACATTGACTGAAAATTTCTTTAACTAACAAATCAGCAGTGGGAGAAATCTGCTCCTCACGTTTGTAAGCATCCAAGAGAAGAGTTTGGACACTTTCAGGAAGACTATCAGCTTCTTTAATGGTGTCAATTAGAACATTCTTAACAACTGCAAACACATCCTCTGCCTGCTCACTCCAAGTTGAAGTGAAAAGATAATTAAATAGATGGTAAATCTGATTTTCCATCTCCAATTCTATCAGAAGGATGCAAGTTCTTACTTCTGAAAATGTTTTTAAATCAACAACTCTTCTAGAAAACAATCCACTCCCAGTTTCATCCAAAACCTGGAAACTATCCACTATCATATTTAATATGATCTTCATAGTTTCATCATTATAGGGTAAATGGGGATTTACAATTCTTATTATCTCCATGAAACAAAAAGAAATCAGCAGCTTGGTGTCTTCATCAGGATGCCCCAACCAATAGGGCTGATTTAAAGAATTCATTGTAGGAGCTAGTGCCAACTCCATTTTCTCTGAAGGTGATGGCTTCACTTGTCTCAAACATTGCTCTAACAAATGAATAATGTTCTCTTCATTTTCTCTTGACTGAAATTCTTTGTCAAGTCTCTTTCCAGCCGTATACAGTGCCTCTGCCAATTTCATCTCTTCTTCATTAGCCATGCCTAACTGCCAACTTCTGGATACCACAAGGAATTGAACTAGAATCTGTTCTGACTTTCGGTGTAGTACCAGAGATATCTGTCATTCAACTATCTAAACATGAAGCTCTGATCACAGGATGGTAGGATCTTCTGCTTTGATACCACTGAAATATGCCCCTTAATTTTTTCTCTTGATTTTCAATATCAATTACAATACACATGCACCCGTTAAGGTTAGCTCCAAACCAAAATGATGCGGAAAAGAACTCTAACGAAGAATGCGCCCTAAAACCACTTAAGGAAGAGGGGCGGGCATATGGTCAGAGGATCCCTAGGATCTAATAACTCAACAATTATAGGATGATTACAACTGGAAGTACAAAATAAACTCAACGCCAAGAATGTGCACACAAGATCCCTTTGAAGGCAAGGTGCTAACATATGGCGGAGTAAGTATTACAAAACTGAAAGAACTTAGGTGGTGAACCAGCGATAAAAATTTCCGCTCAACCACTTAAACAGTGGGGGGAATACTACAAACAGTTCAACTAATTCATCCGCTGCGGCGGGCATCCACTTAAGAGTGGGAATTCTCCACTTTTTAGTGGGTACAATGAGAGTTACAAGTTTATTCTCCACATTGACAGTAAACCATCCAGGGGTAATTAATGTTTGCTTAGAAATTACAAGTAAATGCAGCAATAACAAATTGGTTGGATTAGTACTACTAATGCACAACCTTACAATCAAGATACTCTGCAATTTACTAGTATTACAATGATAGAACAATGCCAATATGTGAAGAATGATTCTCTCAAATTACAAAGCTCTCAAAACATTGAAAATGAAGCATAAATCTGATTATTTTGAAGTCTGATATTAAAAACCAACAAATTGAAACTGTAAACCAACAACCTGTGAATCAATGAAATGCACATAACTTTATCAATTTACCTCCAAATTGAGTGAAATCAATTGCAATGAACCTCTGGAGGATAGGCACCCATGTCATGATGATGAAAGAGCTTCAAAAAGCAAGCATTAATTTACTTGCACAATTCCCAATGCTCCCAACATGGTATGGCCCTTAGCAAGGGCGATTTTGCAAGAATAAATCACACACTTCAAAATAAAATCTGAAAATTGCTAGGAAGGGTCGCCATAAGCTTAGGAATGAGATTGTTGAATACCCACAACAAAATTAAAATCATACAAGACGCTGTTTTTGAAAATCTCATTCAGCCATATAATAACCAACAATATGAAAAACTGGAAATATCTCACCAAAACTCCAACAATGATTCTCAATGTGCACTTCTGAATGAAACACACTCTTAATCCACCATCTAGGGAACCATAGTTTCAGGCCCGAAGAATGGAGTGGAATTGCTAAGCTTTCCCTTAGCCGGATTTTGGATTTCAAACCAGCAGCATAACTTTACAATATTTCCAAAGATAATCAGCTCTTCAAACAACAGCAATATATAAGTTTCAATTGGCAAATGAAACACTTCAAATTCCAAGAAGTCGAATCACTTCAACTTCCAAGAGGGACGCCACCTTTAAGCATTTACTTTTTGAAATAATAAAAGATTATTCAACTTTCCTTTTAGGCGTCCATTTCCAAATTGCAACAATAAAGCATTTATTTAAATCATTAAATTCTCAACATGACCCCTTAATGACCCTTCTTTAAAACAACATGAAGTTATTAAGCCTAGGTGTGGGTACAACTTAAAAACATGAAATTGACTAAGTATGAAAATTCAGTCCATGGAGATAACCAAAACCAATGCCACTACTGAAACTGATGGATAGCAAGATGACTTGAGCTGAACTGCTGATGATGCCACTACCAAAATTAGATTTACTAAAAATAGCCAACTGCTATAAATAGTAAGTTCACATCAAAACAACAAAAAGCCAAACTGAACACTAAACTGCAAAAGATTGAACTGCTGCTAGACAGATACTACCAAAAGATAGACTTGCTAAAAATAGCAAACTGCTATAAATAGTAAGTCTGCACATCATCCTCTTAATGCTAACTGAGCAGTATCTAAAAGAGGAAACCCTAATTTTGCACAATTGAGTAGCCTACGGATTCTCGAAAATAGGCTAAATCCAAATGAAGAGCGTATGGCCAAAATGGGGACATTACATTTAGTCACTAAAAATCGGTTCTCAATGCAAATCAGTTTTAAGCATAAAGAAGTTGCATTTTTGGTGTGACAATGCCACTCTAAAATGGCCATCAAAAAACTGGTGATTTATTCATAAAACTGCACCTTAGCTATAATATATAAAAATAGTCGTTATTTTGATATAATGATACCATCCAAAAAGGCTTCCATTTAGAAGCAAATTGACCAAGATCAAGCTCAAAACCAAATTTAAGGGGTTTTTTCTTCTTAAAACAATAAAGCGGTGAATCGTAGGCCATTATTTGTCATAATCAACAAGTTTTGGGAAGAAAGCAGATTTAAGGCAGATGAAATTTTATTCTAGACCATTTTGAAGGGCTTATTTACTCTTGCAATAAATAAAATTAGGATTTTCTTTAAAGCTTGATTTGTTAGTATTTAAGTCCTAAAGGCTGCTGTCAAAGAGCCTATAAATATTTATCAAAAACACATTGTAAAGAAAGAATGGTTGAAAGGCAAACTTATGTTGCAAAAATTGTCACTCTATAGTTGAAGCTAAGTTGTTGTGTTTGTGTGTAGCGAAGAATGGTGAATGTAAAACTCATGCTACAAAAAACATCCAGCAGTTAGTGTTATTTAGCAGTGTTCCACGGGCCTGGGGGACGGGGAAACGCGTTTCGGAGACGGGGGGACAAAGGGCCTTAGTTTGGGGACGGCAGGGAGACGGCGGGGGGACGGCGGCGGGGGGGTGGCGGGGGGGTGGCGCTGATATAGTTATACATATACTTATAGTACTTGAAAAACTAGTTTTGAAAAGATGTATAATAGTATAGCAGTATAAGAATTACATTTCAAATGAAACTATAGGAAATTAGTAAATTTAAAATTTATAACATGGCAAAATTTGAAATACTAAATCTAAATACGAAGATATTTGAATTGTCAAATTGGAGATTTCTATTATATCGCCAAAGGCCCAAATATGAATAACATTGATGATATGACAAAGTCTATAAAGATGATTAATTGATTACATGATTCATCATTAGTTCATTACAATAAGTAGCATTACAAAATGAAAACTGAAAAGACAAAATGCCAAAATGTCGAAACTCAAAATGTAGTGAATGGAGGCCTCTAATCATCTCCAAACTCCCCATCACTGGAACTGCTGGACTCCACATGGTCAAGATCCCTCAAGCTCACACCAACCAGCCCTGCATCTGAAGTGGTAGGATCATCCTCATCAATCTGTGAAGGCTCCTCTGGCTCCACATCCCATCGTGCCGCTGGACTCTCCTTGTACACAATTGTCTTGCGGTCCATGAGACGCAAAGCACTGTGTACAGCCACAAGCTTCTCTGCTCTCTTAGAGGTAAGTCTGTTCCTCTTAAGAGAGTGGATGAAGCTATATGTAGACCAGTTCCTCTCAGCAGCTGAAGAACTGGAAACCTGGGATAGCAGACGAATAGCTAGAGTGGTGGTCAAAGATTTCGAACCATGACAATTCCACCACAAAAGTGGGTCCTCCTGTGCCATAGAAACTATATCCACCTTTGCTGCATCTGAATAGCCTCTAAGAGTGGCAAATCTGGTCCACTCAGTGCCCGAGAAACTCCCAGTCTCCCAGTCTCCCGAGAAACTCCTAGACGTTTCCCAGTCTCCCGAGAAACTCCTAGACGTCTCCCCAGGAGACTTGGAGACGTCTCCACGTCTCCAAGCGGCGCTTTGGTGGCGGTGGCGGGACGGCGGGGGACGCCAAGTACCCGTCCCCCCGTCCCCGGGACGTCCCCGTTTCCGAAACGGGTCACATTTTGGGGGGAAACGCGTCCCCGTGGTTCACTGTTATTTAGTGATTGTTAAACGGTTAAACCCACGTTTTTAATTCCATCAAGTAAATTGCATTGAGTAACTTAGACAAACTTTGTGTTGATGCCTGTTTTTCATTAAAATTATAACTTTGCATAATGCTTTAGCCATTTATCTTTTGGAATCATTTGGTGTTCATCCATTTAATCATTTCTTGTTGATGTAGAATGTAGGTCTTTGATTTAGCCAACAATCTATATCTGTTGGTGCTATTCAATTTAAACTTATGCTTCTTGGGGACGCATCCCCTACAAATATGATCCTGTCCCCCAGGGGGTGTTTCGGGGATGTGGGGATGGTTAGGAAACATCCCCATCTCATCTGCTATTTTGCAAAAAAAATAGAAATGTCTCTAGCGCACACAAATGTCTCTAGTCCTTGGGATGGCCAAGAGATGTCCAATTGCCCCCAACTATCTTCGAGACAGCTAGTCATCCTTGGGATGGCTAGGAGATGGCCAAACATCACCCAAATGTCCCTAGAATGGCTAGCCATCCCCTAATATACCTAGGCACATTTTTGTTACTTAAAAAAAAACTTATAGCCTTTCAATGCCGGTTCAGTTTATGACACGCCCATTTACATTTTAGAAAAATCAAGAATCATTTATGTTTACTAATCCTCTTTCAATTAGGATTAAGTGCAAAGGTCATGCCCCCACACTAAAAGATATCATGGCTATGAATTTAGCAATATTAACATTGAACTACCATTAGAAATGATCAAAACCTTATCATTTAATAGAGTTTGCAACCCTTATATTTATCTAAAGTTTTCATGTCATTTGTCTAGACTTTTTTGACATGAAATAGAGACAACTCACATTCATCTTTTATCTTGTATCTATGCCATCAACCTTGAAACTTGGTTGTTACAAAGCTACATATTAATTAGCATGAGTCCACAACAATTGTAATTTGTAACTATAAGTTTGACCAAGTAATAGACCAATTATTAATCATGATCACAAAATCTACAAAATGCATATCCCCTATGTTGAACATTTTGTCATTGATGTCAAAGGTCCGTGGCAGTTATGCCATATCACTTCTACATGTCAGCAGTTATGCCATGTCATGTTGAGATGTCAAGGTCAGGTGTTTTTCCAAATCACTTTGAATGGAAGTGGCACGATGTGTTTGATTCCTTGTGAGGTGCGGCAACTCTTTATTTCTGGGTGACGGTGGCAGATATTAATAGCAATTGAATGTCCCTATCGTCTCTATTGTTAGTGACCGTTTCTAATATCGGTTTGTAGTAGGAGGCTTATAATATATTGCAGGTTCTGTTTCTACAGTGACAACTTTTTATTATTCAAAGTCGTGAAAACTATCAATGATCATATGTATTCATTGATAATAGAAATGTTAAGCAATCATTCAATTATATTTAATATGGAAGGAGCCGCAAAAATCGTTCAGTGCCAAGTTGTGAGCATTAAATTGCCATGGCTATCTTTTCCTTAGTTGTGTGTGTGAAGCTTTTTCTGGAATTCATGGTTGTATGGTTTTGGAAGAAGTTGTGTATATTCATGACGTTGCTTTAAGACACATATAATATCGAAGGTGTGCGTAATCCATAGAGCCTTGCAATTTTCGATTTTGGAGATGTCTTTGTCTATGAGGGGCTAAGTATGCATTTTGTATGTATGCTCACATTGACGTTTTCTTTTTAAAGAATGTTTTGACTCAAAAATGATTAATTGATGCATTTTTGTGAAGACGTGTGCATTCAAAGGCTGTCTTGTGTGGTATTGCGTGAAGCTCTTTCAATCTGTGCAATCTTGATGTTGGAGACATTCTTTTGCATCTATTCTTGTTGATTGAATATCTTCATGTTACGTTGTATGTGTGTGGGGCTGTATGTAAGAGAGCACACAAATTGTTTCATGTCGTGCTCAATTTTTGATTGATTTGTAATTAGTGAGGAAGATGTGACAGTATGATATGATATTGCTTCGACTTGCTTTTGATTCGGGCATTTTCAGTGGTCTCTGCAGTTGAAATGAATTTAAAAAGGGGTTGAGGATGTGTTTTTAGGTGAAATCGCTATCACACATTAGCTGTGAGACATATTCCAAAGTCTTTGTGTGAAGAAAATGAAAACGAAAAAAGGGAGTGAGGGAGACGTAATTATTCAATGCCTTTTTTTCATTCTTTTAAGGCACAGGCTGTTTGTGGTGGTGTGACAATTCATACTCGGTTGTTTTTTTCATTGCACTTATTCTGAGTTAATTGTGTATGAAGAGAGGATGTGGGTGTGCGACCCGAGGTAGTAATATGCATCTTACATGCTCTAAGGAAGTATTCGATATAACATGGTGCTAGTTGTGTCATGGTAAAAGTAATCATTAATTTTTTGGCATTGGCTGTGTTCGTGGGTCATTGTTGCATGCTTTGCTATTAACAGTTTTGAAAAGTGTTTCTTTGGTGCTGGTATGTCAACTTCATTGTGAGAACTATGTATTGAAGGTAGCCTTGAATACAGCGATCCTGCTTCATTGCTAAATCATATCATCTGCGACAGTTTCTTGAGTTATGTGGGTATTCATTCTGGCTAGAATTGGATGAATCAGTGCTGCATCAGTATGGCATTCATTTTGGTTTTTGAAGTTTTGATATAAGTGTTTTTTTTTTAAAAATAGGTTCTGCTGCTCTATATATTTTTGGGTGTAGCTTTTACAGTTTTTGGACACAATGACTTCATCACTAATTTTCTTGAACATGAGTCAAGTAGTTTGAGAATGGTTGTCATTTTTCTTGAAGTGTGAAGTTATGCTAACTGATTTCTTATGCATGTATAAGCCTATCAAGTGAAGTGTAGAATGGATTTTGGAATCGAGAATTTAGAATTGCAGAGTTGTGAAATTTCTTAGTCAGTTGGTGCTCATGCTGGAGTTGGTGCTTCAGCTGTTCGAAGTTGGTGCTTCAGGGGAGTTGATGCTTTCAATGAGTTGGTGCTCACTTTTGTAATTTGGAGATTGTAGTCTCCTGGGTTGGTGCCTTATTGAAGTTAATAAAAGCGTAGTTCTGTCGTGGTTTTTTTACCCGAAAGGGTTTTCCATGTGAAATTTGTGTTCATCTTGTCTCATGATTGTTCTTACTGTTTTCATTGCTGATTCTGATGGTTTCATGTGTTTAAAAGTTTTTTCGTGGCTGATAATAGAACAAACAAATTGAAAATGAACGTTGAACAAGAAAACTCCAAAATTGAAGTTGAAAACCAAAAACACTTCACAAATGCGATTTTGAAGCAGGTCAAAATGGCATTGCTGTCTGCAATTGAATTTAAAAATAATAGATGCAAACATTTAATAATATATAAAATATGTTGCCAATAGTTTAATACTTTATTGTTATATAATATACATAATAGTTTAATTTGTTATCATAGTATATGAAATCAGAAATAGTTTTAAATGTTTGAAAAGTTTAATAATTAATATTATAAAATAGTTTTAAAACTTAAACTATTATATATCATATTGTATATTAAACTATATATTATATAAAAAATTATTAATAATATAAATTTATAAATTACTTGTATATGCAGGACACTTACAACATCATTAGATATTAATATTATGTCTTTTAATTTATATATTGCAAACATAAAGTGAAAAGTCTTAAACTAAAATTAAAATAAATGAATGGTATAGTTACATTTAATTTTGTTATAATAATTAAATATTAAATAATTAATATTAATTTTAAATTTTAAAATTAGTATGTAAATTTAAATATTTGACATTTATTGTTGAATAATTATTATTTGAACTCGTCGTAGAGAGTATAATGACAACCAATACTAGCACCATTGGTCGACTCACCTCAAAAACCAACCCAAGTTCACCTTTATGGGTGCATGTACAAATGATATAACAAATTCGAGGTGGTGGAACATTTGTTTGGATATGTACTGTTTGTGATCAAATGTATACTAGATTGTATAATCGAGTGTAAGCCCATTTTTGTGCCATTTCCAACATGGGAATGAAAGCATGCCTAAGAAATGATGGTAAAGTTGTGCCACTTGATCAAATAGTAGAATATCTTAGAGAGCAAGAGGAAGTAGATGCAAGAGTTTCCCATAGCATAGACCATCCTTTGAGGAGGGGAAGGGATCACGAAGCCCACCTGCTTCTCCATTTCATACTATCTTCCATGATTTTGTAGTGGAGAGCCACTCATTTTTGGGTAGGAACGAAGAATAGTTTGCTAATGTGAAGAGAATGAGGGGGGCATTAGCGAGGGCATTTTAGAATGACACTAGAGAGATTGCAAATCAAATTGTTGCAAGATGTCTCTAAATAAACAGTTTTTCCTTAAATGTCATTCAATCACCATATTGGCAAGATATGTTGAGAAAAGTAAATGAGGCTCTATAAGGTCACATAGGGTTAGGTTATGAGAAGGTGCACATCCCCTTACTAGCAAAGGAGGTAAAAAATATAGACATTTCATTGGCTCCCATGAGGAATTCAAGGAAACAAAAAAGGGTGTCCATTGTTTCCAATGTATGAAAGGATGTGAGAAATCAATCATTAATGTGATTGCAATGCCCTCTAAAGGGGCAATGTTTTTGAAAGCCATGATTGTGAGGGGCAGTTGAAGGGTGTATAATTTATTGCTAACATCCTTATACATTGCATGTAGGAAGAGGGTCCTCAAAATGTTGTCCAAGTAGAAATGGACAATACAAAAAAATGTAGAGCAGCGGGTATGTTGGTTGAGACATGGTTTTCACATATATTTTGGACACTTTTTACTGTCCAATCGCTCAACCTCATGCTACAAAAGTTGGGTAGGAAAATAAATTGGATCAAGCAAATCTATCATGGGGTTGAAGGGATCCAAACATTCATCACAGTTCACCACATGTTGATGTCATTTTTAGATCATTCTCACACTTTGAGTTGTTGATGTAATTGGAACACTTCAATTTTTATTAAATATTACATTTCACTCAAGTAATTACTAAATTACTAATTTATTTTTTAAAATTTATGTATCCAACATGATTGTCTTAAGATGACTTGTGAAGGTGCAAGAGCCACTTTCTAGCATGGTCATTAGCCAATGTTGGTCTCTTTGGAGGCAATCCAATAGTGAAAGGGAAACAAATGTAAAGTGGATGATCCTAGACGACACATGGTGTGATTGGGTGGAATATCTTCTAAATTTTGTTGAGCCCATCATGAGTATGATCTGTTTTACTAACATGGATAAGCCATGTTTGGGAGAGGTTTACGATGGCATTGACTCAATGATTGAGAAGATGAAATCTATCATAAATGAAAAATTCATCTTCAAACCGGTGTACACAATTTGTATCAAGCGATGGAACAAAATAACCACCCCACTACATCTTATTGATTTTGCATTGAATCCCAATTTTACAATGATGAGATTCTTGCTATGTTGTTAAGGCTTCCACCATACAAAGATGCATAACTTAGTGAAGGGTATAGGAAAGCACTTACTGAACTCTTCCTTCATCTTATAATGGAGGATTTAGTTACAAACGAGTTTGTTGAGTTTGTAGCCTCAAATGGTCATAGTATTTCCATTGTTTGTGACAAGTATAGGAAGGATGCTCACGCTTGGTGGTACCTCAATTGCCATACATCACCACACCTCTAGACTCTTGTGATCAAAATTTTATCGCAAGTAAGTTTCTTAATTTTTATTGTTCTCCCTAAATTTGAATTGTTTATCATTTTTAAAGTCAAATTATTAATTTTAAATTTGAAGTTTGATTTACAATTCTATATTGTAACTCTCTCACTTTGCTTCAATAGGTCGCTAGTTCCTCTTCATCTAAGTAAAATTGGATTACATACTCCCTCATCTACTTAGTGAAATGCAACTGACTAGCAACAAGCAAGACAAAAGAGCTAGTTTATGTGCATTCCAACTTGCATCTTCTTACTCATAGACCCAATGAGTACAAGGACGGGGCACAAAGTTGTGGGATGTAGATCTAGAGTGAATTAATTTGACTTTTAAAATTGCCACCCAATCTTCACTTTTTGTGGAGTTGGATACCCAACATACTTTAGTGCAAGTGGTAGTGGGGTTGCATGTGGTTCATCTAATCTACCTGCATCATCTAATGTCAATGATGATGTTGATGTTAGTCTTCATGATGATCCATATGGAACTGATTACTAATTGTATTATTTTAACATTGAACCAATGAACAATGAATTCAAAATATCTATCATGGCATTCAAGTTTTGACAAATTTATATTGAATTAGTATATTGTATTTCAAATTTGTAATATTTATGTCAGTTTTGTTTAGCATATGCATGATATGTGGCCTTCTGAATTTAATACTTGTTTTAGGCTGCAAATATGTATATATTTATGATTTTTTATATATTTAATTCTTGTTTGGAGATGATTTATGCTTTGATGCTGGTTGTGACTCTAGTTTTCATTGTTCTCCTTTCAGTTCTAACTTCTTTTCTTCCTTTCTCGACTTTCTTAGATATTTACACATATTTCTTCTTCTCGGTACTGTTAAGAACCCTTCAAAAGCTAGTGCAGCTTTGAAATCATCCTACTGCTTTTGATACATCAAACTCTTCTTATGACGAAATCTGGTTCTTTACTAGTGACATTTCTTCTTTCTTCCTATAGAATGGACTTTTCCCTACCATCTCAACATACTTTTCAAAGGTTAAAAAAGTCGCCCTCATAGATTTAGATTGATTCTAATAATTTTCCTTTAACTTGGCCACTTCTTCAAACCTGTTCATTTTTCCTTGATTCCTTTGTATTTCATCTTGACTTTGTTGTATTTGTATCTCCACATCAATAAAATGACCTATATCATTCCCCTTTGTTAGGAAACTCTAGAATTCTCACACAATTCATAGGATGGCAAGAAAACCAGATCTAATACCACTATAATATTCTGGGGAAAATATTTTATTAAAACCTTCAACAAATGAACTATATGTTGGACAAATACGGCTTGGGTTTATTTAAAACAAAAACCTTAGAAAACACTAAAACAACATTATTGGCCTAGTTTTATACTTTAGACTTAAGTATTTTACCCTAAATCAACAGCTCTAATTAACTATACCAAAAACTAGTCAACCCAAAAATTTCCTTTACAAACCCTCATCTTTAACCTTAATGTTTTTTCATTATGCTTTTAATATTGATCCCATTGTGACCATACTTCCGATTCTTCATGGGTTTTTAAAATTATTAATAACCCAATTTGCATAGATAAAAAGAAAGCATATGCAAAGCTTTAGATTAATAATAGAGTCTACAATGATGTCTAGTACACAACAATGATACAAAAAACATAGCCGCGATTGTAGCAATTACAAGGTTTGTAACAACAACAAATTTAAATGATTGTGACTGCAATAACATAAACAAGGTATTACAAATCCTTACAAAGCCTGTCAGTCATTCTCACACTCTGTAGTTCAAATCCGTCACTAGGGAATCCACTCTCAAACTCTAATTGAAGTTGCCTTTATTGGGTCATTGAGTTTCCATCCTTTAGTTTGCTATAGAATTGAAAGGTTTTGTCCTCAATTCAACACTGTACAACACGTTCTTTGAGTGATGTCTACTAGGATTTTTGGAAGTAAAACAATTGAATGAATCTCTTAGTAATGTGTCTCTCATTTGATATCATGGAAATCAACGACTAATGAGAGATCCTGCCAAAACAATGGCTCATATCTATGCATGGAATATGGGTAGTTGTGGATACAACTATTGCATTAGTGGGGCCCAAGGAGTAGGTGACTGATCATGGTGTTCTAGCAAATGGTCCCCTTTTTCTCGCTTCTATTTGAATTGGTTTGACTTGTTGACTTGCTTCATCCTTCACTTGGAATTGCATGTGAATTGACGCCCTTGAGAGTTGACCTTTGTTTCTAGGCGAGAAAATACCTTCTAGTGTGGTCACTAAGTCAAAACTTGCAATTAATGGCACTCTTCGGCTCTGTAAGGGTATTTAGGAATGAACAGTGCAAAAGGGCAGGAACGTCAAAGTTTGAAGGTCAAGGATACTAACTAACTCTTACTACTCATTGGGGATCTGGGTTCGGGAGTGATGCACATTGGTACAAGGAAGTTTGATTCTTAGACAAGGTAAGGGAAAGGAGTGGGGGTCAAAGGAAAGGGATGTTAGGAAGGGGAAGTTCAATACTTAGACCACCTACAAACTTTGAAGCTTTTTGGGACAATTAGCAATTTGTGAATCTAATATGCACATGGGGGAAGAAGGGGTAGAATGCATTTGCACTCTTTGATCACGAGAGACACTAGGAATGTGGTTTTGGTCCACAAACATAGATTTATTGAAAAGAGGACATTATAGTAGCAAGAACTAATTGACTTTTTGGAAGAATCAACATTTTTGTAAGACCTCCACAATGGTTTTGAGTTGTTTTATAAACACCCTTCCATTGGAGATTGCTTTCTTCATCAAATCAATGGAATTGATGAATTTGAAGAAGCTTAAGAGCAAACAATCAAGCTTGAAGATGACATGATTGATGGGCTCAATCATTGGTTAGTTTTCCTTTTACTGTTTTATGCTCTTATCATTTCTTGTGCTAAGTTTTGAAGACATTACCAAGACCTTACATACCTTTTATATGCCTTTTATACACTTTTAAGTATGTGGAAATGGAAATATGTTATGTTGATATATGGTATGAAATTATGAATGCATGAATGTCTATGAAATTTAGTATGATTTTGTGTTTAATTTAGGATTGTTAATAATGCGGATTGTGATGAACCCTGCTGGCTCACAACTCAAACCCCTGTATTTTTCTTAAATCTTCTTGTGTTTTTTAGTTTTTTAAAGAAAGTTTGTAGACAGAAGAGAAGGGGCGCATCATATAAAAGCTCATAAAATGTAAAACTGAGCTATTTTCTACAGAATGGAAGTGCAGAAGGTATTATTTAACTGAAACAAATAGATCACAAATGATAAACATACCCGAATGCTTCTAGATTATTTATTTAAAAAGATTAGTCAACTCGCCAGCCAAGAATGGTGAAAACTGGGAAATATGGATGCTTGGCCTCCAAAAATGACTTCTCCCACCCTGAAACAGGATACAAAGGGCTAATAGGAGTAGCCACCAAGAATGAAGCACATACAGGAGTCAAAGAGAAGGCGTTTTAGCTACAAGCTTCACACGCCAAACCTCCAGGAAGGCACAAATCCCAAGGCAAATGGTACGGCCAAAGGAAGAAACCAAAAGGACAAAGCTAAAAGTTGAGATCTGTTGAAGATGGCGTCTCTGGTGAAGAAACCCCTTTCCTTATTGCAGACAAGTAAAAAACTGAATAATAAACTTTGATTGTAGCATGTAGAACCTCTTAATGAAGCCCTCACAGTTGCACTAATTCGACAGGTCTCTCACAATCTCAAAAATGCTCAACATTGAAGAGATCTTGTTCTCCAATGGAAGATTTGCTCAAACCCTGATCACAGAGGAAAGCACAGAAGAATACCAAAGGCAAAGTCGAAATAATCAAGAAGTGAGTTTCTCATTGCCAAAATGCCTTATATCCCAAAGGCACGACTTTCAAGAAAGTGACGCCACTTGCAATCATTTAAATATTTTAAATCATATTTAAATCAATTTTCAATAGTTTTAAGTTAAATACTTGGGCGCCCACTTCTATGCATAAATGATTTAATTTTAAGTCACTTTTATGAAATATTTAAGTGATATAATATGTATAAAGTCAATTTGACTTTATAATAAAGCATTAAGTTAAATAATTAACTCAAATCACTTAAAAATCCATAACTCTCTCAAAACTCCATAAAATTCTGTGCCGTCAGAAGCTGTCAACTCCTAAACTGCCAAGGCTTGCAGTGAGCCAATCACTGGACTCTGAAAATGAGAACGACCAACTCCTCTAGAAAATACCATTGACCCTCTAACCAATCCAGTTAGCCCACAAGGGTCCAAGAAATAGGCTAACACACTGTTCCCGAGAACTGACTAGAGTGGGGATATCACATGGATGCCTTAGGAATAAGACTAACACCTTGCAACAAGGATTGTCAACCTGTAGCAATAGGTTTTTCAGCCCACAACATAAGGACTGCAGATGGTTGTAGAGAAGAAGTCAAATGTCCAAGGCATGACATTTTCAAAAGGAACGAAGGTGATCAGTTATTGATCAGCCGTGAGTCACTGCATAATACTCTTGCTCACCGAATAAGACCACCAGGAGGAGTCTACTCTTAGTAGGACTAATTTATGACAAGACTGTTCTCAGGAACATGTCTCTATTCTAGCAGTTAAACCGTTGGACATAGAATTCTAAATTGGTTTCTCTACTTCTGCTTCATAGTTACTATTTTCTATCTTAGACTAGGTCCTCTTCCTATCTTTGAGGAAGAGTTGACAATTTCTTTATGAGTTTGTTTTTAGTCTGTGAATAATAGAACTCCTCACAGACCCTATATAGTGGGATCTTTTGTTGAGGAGGAAATTGAGTTGATAAGTTGATTATTGCTAGTTAGTTGTTTATCTGTTACTCAGTGGTTGCAACAATAGAATGTGTGTTATTGAATAAAAAGATCTTCAGCAGATTCTTGTTGGATTTTATGTAAGAGTTCAATGTTAGAATACCATAAAGGAAATTTGTTTGATATCATGATTTGCTGTGTAAGTGAGTGTTTGACAACTTTTGTGGAAGCGACAACTCAAGCAAGGGCCACTTGAGGTACTGCTAGCGCACTTCATTTTCTATTGTTAGATTAAATAATGCATTGTTGAATTCAGTTAATAATTTCCAGTTATATGCATGTGTTGTAATTTATGAATGCCATTTTGTAGTTTTGAATTGAATTTTGTAGCTTCATGTTTGGTTTCATACTCTGGAGGAATTAGCTAGGTTGGGACATTGTAGTTTTAATAGTTGACAGTTACAATCTTAAGCATTAGGTACTCGTAGCATAAGGTAACAATTTATATTCATTTCCCTTATTTTGTGAATTAGTAATTCATTTTACTTTCCAACTTTTGTAGTCTTTTGTACATGTGTATTTGCCTATACTCCTTTGATGTAGGACGCATCTAGGATCTGTGAACGCATATATTTTGCCAACACTATTTAAAGTGTATGAGTCCTTGGTTGATAATTAAATGCAACCTCTTGTGAAAGATGAATTGTTCAGTTAAGGATTTTCAGGTCCTCTGAGCTATGTGTATACCTAGTAGCACCAAGTTAATTAGACATTAGAGAGGCTCTACAATGATTATTATTGAAAAAATTAGGAAAGACTCTATTAAGTCCATGGTTTCATGTTATGCTGATCTTTTGTTGCAAAGAGTAGTGAATGATATGAAAAACATGAAGATGCAATTTTAGTAGAATGGTTTGGCACAATAGTATCAAGGACATCGTCAAGGGAATAATATAAGTGATAGATTTAGATTGCTTCCTCCACTAGAAAGATTCACCTTGGAGGCACCCCTTGATAATAACACAAGCAATTTTTTGCTCTTTCCATGAGATAGGCAACGATGATGCCCAACATTGAGTAGAGATGCAATGCATGATACAACTCTTGGTAGCTTTTAAGTCATATTATCAAAGGTTTTGGATAACCTTTAGCATCTTCATGATGAGCTTGATGGTGACTCTATGACAGGGTATATTCACAATGGACTAGTTTATGGTGTAAAGTAAAATATATTCAATGATTATGCATGTCAATGGAATCAAATTGTTGTGAAAGAACAAATATTTGAAGAGAGAAAAGACAGAAAGAGCATTCATGGGGGGAATCATCAATGATGACTTGTTTTCAAGAGCCAATATTCATTCCAACATAAAATAATTTGGATGAATTTGATTTCACATCCATCTCACAAGCCTTCCTATTTTCTTTGGGGAAGTATAGGCTGTTATGTTAGAGGAAATTGCATCTCATTTGTTTGCCAATGAAGATAAAGTCTCCCAAGCATCCATAGAACAAAGATAAGATTCAACTATTTTCATTGGGCACGAAGGAATTGGCTGCACAAGAGAGGAAGATGTGTCAAGTGAATTCTTATGTGCATTTGAAGGCTTGCATGAAGAACCTATACAAGATTAAATAGAAGAAATAAAACACTTGGATGAAGTTTCATCTCCTCTTTGCAGAAAAAACGGAGTTCTAAATTCAAGTTATGGATCAAATTTAGAAATGGACAATTCATTGCTGGCCTTAGACATTTTCTTACAAAACTTGAAGGGTGGATTTTTAGTCAAGGACACAATGGACTTCTTGGTGAAGTTTGACTCATCCTCACCTTTGTCCTCAATGGCTCCGCATATGAAAATTAAAGAACCAGGAATTGAGCATTCAATAGTAGTTAATGAGTTGATGTTGGGTTTAAATATGCTTGAGGAAGAAAAATGGTTGATTAATGAAGATAGCAGCTTCAAAATTAATGAAAAAGAGTGCAGTTATTTCCCCCTCTTAGAAATTCATTCTTTGAAACTAGTTGCATTGAAAAATTGAAGAGATATAGTTTGCCTAAGGCCAAACACTATAGTATGAGGTGTTGCAAGTACGAGGTGTACAACTAAATTCAATTGTGGATTCCAAAAGTTGAGCATGAGATTGAAATTGTTCTTCAACACCTTCAACCTCTTTCAAAGGATAGTGTTTAGACTGAATTCAAGGTTGAATGTGCTAGAGAAGTTTCCCCAAAGATTCTAAAGTTTTCCTATGGTCCAAGTTTGTCTCATGGTCCCTAGAAAGAGTCATTGTTAGTGCCAAAATTAGTACTTCTACAAAACTTTGCCTATAGTCAACATTGTAGTCAATAATTATGTCATTCTTGTCATGTTACTAATGCTAGTTATGTTGTCCTTCCCGTGAAATTGCCAAGTCTTTGAGTGTTGGTCTATTTTTGTCAAGCTAACAATGTTTGTGGATTGCTCAATGGAGGGGAGGTGATGAATAAGGTGATCAAGCTCTTAAAGTGTTAGCATTAAAGGAACATGGATAAGAAACGACAAAATATGACGAGTCAAGCTTTTGGTGGTTGAAGGCTCTAGAATGAAATAGAAGATGATACATTGATGAAGGTTAGAAGGCGAGAACAATGGGATGTGATAGTTTACAAAGTCTTTTCAGCATTCTATTCAAATGAGAGAAATAATGCTATAAGGGAAAGAAGTTCAAATGGCTACTTTAAGCAAAATGATGATGGGGAAAAATGTATTCATCTAATGCTAAAGTTCCTGTACTTTTCCAATGGCTTAGCCAGTCCAAAAGTGTGATCTAAGTGGTTGAGTGAGGAAAAGTGTGACAAGAGCAAAGAGAAATTTTGACTAAGTATGAAAGTGGCATCTTTTAATTGGCAATACCAATGAGAAAGGTGACTTGATGGGCAAGTGGTTGGAAACTTGTGACTAGTGAAGGATAATTTAAAAACAAAGGATATCACACTGTTATGTTGGCATTACTAGTGCAAAAATGCAATTTGAGCAGAAAAGCTTGGTAAACAGCATGACTAGCATGAAGAATACACATTTGAAGTGGTTTTGCCAACACAAACTTGCACGAAGAAGGGCAGGGCTGTAGTAAATTGCAACATGGCAAAATCATGAGGCAAGCACATGAAGTTTGCACTTTCTAAGTGATACAACTAGTGCAAAATCATGCCAACAATTGCAAACATGAAGAGAGATTACACTCTATTTGTAATGTCCCCTTCTTGCACTTGATTGGTTTGGGAGCTCCATTAGCCTATTCCAGGGTTCCTGTATGCTAAGTGGAGTTGGTTAGGGGACTCAAGGCTTGTGTTGGGCTTTGTGGTGGTTTTTGGCGCTTTCTGGTAGGGGTTACTATTTATAGCAGTGGCCATTTTTAGCACTTACTATTTATAGTAAGTTTTAGTGTATCTCAGATTGTGGTAGTTTGGTGTTTGGGCACACTTACTATTTTTAGCAAGTGCTGTTTATAGTAAATGTTATTTTTAGCAGCTGGTCTCGGCCTCTGTTTCTCCAACAGTGCAATATTTCCTTTTTGGGCGTTGGTGAGTTCTAAGGGTTGTCAAATTAGTATTTTTATTTCCGTCACGTAAGTTTTGTTATAAAGTCACTTTATAACTTAAGTGAGGGTCATGTGTTTAAAGGTTTGATATATATTTTCAGAATTTTGGAAATTCACTTTCTCATAGTGGCTGGAAGTGCTAATTTGCTCCCAGCTCTGTTAGTGTTTGGAGGTTCATTCTGGGCATTGTTTCAAAGGATTCCTCATAGCTGGGCGCCACATTTCAAGCACTCATTTGCATTTTTTGGTGGAGTATTGAATTTTAGGAGCAAATCGCCCCTACCAAGGAATCGTGCTATTTGGGGTTTGTGCCATAGTTCCGATACTCGCTCGGATTCGGCTAGTCTCAGGTTGAGTCACCCTTGCCGAGTTTGGGGGGCTCGGACTCAGACTCGGTCGAGTTTGGCAGACTCGTTGAGTTCGGGCAAGTCTTGTCAAACAAACTTGATTGGCGTAGGCAGCTTTAAAAAGTGCAAAAAAGACAAAATTTAAGTTAAAACTTTTTATTTTTAACTTATATTTCCTCTACATCCCTAAAAGCAACTTCATTTCATTTTATTGGCAAAATAGAAAAGAAAGTTGTGAGGAAAAATAAGCGTGCATTGTAGGGAAACTAGCAAGGAGGTAGACCAAAAATCCATCAACAAATCGCATTCGGGCAGCTTCATACTCATAGTTGGTGCATCGAGAGCTCTCTACCAGCGATTGGAAGGAGTTTGCATTTCATTTCAAGTTTCTGAGAAATAAGCTTGATAATTTTTATTTTTTTTTGTGTTTTTTAAGCAAAAATTGTATTGTTTTCTAACATTTCAATTCTTTTTGGAACAAAGTTACAAACCATACTTTTTTTTTTTGGAACAAATTTAGAACCCTACGTTTTGTTTTGGAACAAACCCTACATTTTTTTTGGAACAAACTGTACATTTTTTTTTGTATTAGTTTAATAATTATAAATGCCCAATTCACAAATGTTCATTTTTTTTGTAATTATGTGTTATTGCAGCAACCTTTAGAAATTTCTGGAATTTACTTGCAGCCACCTGGAAACCCTTGAAATATTCGAACCAGCCAAGAAGATGAATTCTCCACTTCAAAAACCACTCAAAGTGCCTTCAATTATATAGCCGCCAACTCTAGAAGAGGAAAGATCTTCATATGCTAGGCGTTTTGACCAATGAAGGAAGGACACCCTGTTGTGACCTTTTCACACATCACCCCATTCAAAATGGGGATCCCCTAATTTTTGCTCCATTTGGGTCTTTTGGCTTTGGTTTTGGGTGTTTTTACGGCTATCTCTCTTTGTTCCTCTTGTTTTTCCGGGGAGGTACCCATTTTTTGGCCCAATTTGGAATTTTGGTTAAGTCTAGAGTGCGTTTTGGCAGATTAGGGTTTTTATTCTTCAGGCTAGTTTGAGGTCAAATTGAGTTGGCAGATTGAAATCTGAGCTTGGCATTGCGGTCGGGAGGCTTCAGGTAGGTTCCCATCAGTGTTCCACGGGCCTGGGGGACGGGGAAACGGGGGGACGGGGAAACGCGTTTCGGAGACGGGGGGACAAAGGGCCTAAGTTTGGGGACGGCGGCGGCGGCGGGGTGGTGGGGGGTGGTGGGGTGGTGGTGCTGATATAGTTATAAATATACTTATAGTACTTGAAAAACTAGTTTTGAAAGGATGTATAACAGTATAACAATATAAGAATTACATTTCAAATGAAACTATAGGAAATTACTCAAATTACTAATTAGTAAAATTATAACATAGCAAAATTTGAAATACTAAATCTAAATACGAAGATATCTTGAATGCTAATTGCTAAATAAAATTTGACAAATGAAATTGTTTTTGTAAAATTGAAGGTAACTAGTGTAGAGTACCTAGAAAATCAAATGAATTCAATGGGAGTTTGTGGGTAATGCCCCTAATGGGTTTGAGGGTTAGCGCCCTTAGCGGGGTCAAGGGGCAATGCCCCTGCCTTGGGATGCAGGGGCAGTGGGGTCAAGTGGCGGGGCGCGGTTAGAGGGGTTCGGGGGTGTGGGTCAAGGCGCAGGCGAGGGGAGGTGGGGGCGCCCCCTCTACAGCGCCCTGGGCGGCGCTCGAGGTGGCCTGTCGCGGCGGCCAGGGCTGAGGGTCGAGGCGGAGCCCCCACCACCAAGCCCAAATTAAGACCTCCAAAACCACACAAACCTTCATGGTGTACATCATTTTGCATTAACAATAAAACCCAAATTAAGACCATCAAAGCCACACAAACCTTCATGGAACACATCTCCCAGTCTCCCAGGAAACTCCTGGGCGTCTCCCAAGGAGACTTGGAGACTTGGAGACGTCTCCTAAGGAAACTTGGAGACGTTTCCCCGTCTCCCCGTCTCCTTGGGAGACGTGGAAACGTTTCCCCGTCTCCGGCGGAGCACCGGCGGCGGTGGCGGGACGGCGGGAGACGCCAAGTACTCGTCCCCCCGTCCCCGAAACGTCCCCGTTTCGGAAACGCGCCAGTTTTGGGGGGAAACGCGTCCCCGTGGAACACTGGTTCCCATTGAAATTTTCACTAAATTCTGACAACTTACTATTTTTGGTAAGTACTCCGTTTGGGACCTTTTTCTTAGGACTTTTGAAATTCTGACTGCTGCACCATTTTTAGAGCCCTTTGAGCTACTTACCTGCAAAATTTGATTAAATTCTGACAACTTTCTACTTTTAGCAGTTCTAGCTTCAGGAGTAATTTTTAAGGTTTGCATGTATGATTTTTCAATGCATGTTAGGATAGTCTTTCTGGGTTTTTCGAGAGCTTCGTGATGATATGACATGCAAGTCAAGTTGATGACTTACTATTTTTAGCACTAACCCACATGCAGACCAATTTTCTGAGTTTTTTTGGGTTTTTTGAGATCTCTTGGGTAGTATGACATGCAAACACATCCGGCAATTGGTTGGTCACTTTTTTAGGCACTTCCTATTTTTAGCAAGTTCACTCTAGCAATCCTAGATCTTTAGTTTCAGGAGCATAGCAGTTTAGAGCAGTAACGGAGTTGAACGGAGGTCAATAGAGGCACATGCAAATGAAATTAGGGTTTCCAACTTTGGTGCCTAAAATGAGGGGCAAAATTCGAGAAAAATGAAAAACAGATGTATCCCATTGCGATCAACATCTTTCAAGGAATCTACTGGTAAAATTTGGGTGCAATCTGCGTACTTACTATTTATAGTAAGTCACTTCCAGAACAGGGCTAAAAATAGCAGGCGAGTACGAAAGGAAAGTGTGAACAGGTCAGTTAAGTCATGAGGATCACGTTGGGAAAATTTCAAGCCAAGAGGAGTTGCAGAAGTTTGAGAATCAAGGAGTTACTAAAAATAGAAAGTGAGGGCGAGTAGGTTGAAAAAATTGACTAAGTGTTCAGATAGGCTAAGAGTGAGACAGGGAAGCACATGAGGCCAAACTCACAGCTCAAGGGGTAAAATGTGCCTGAGATGAGTAGGTGGCAAGAAATTTTTTTCTAAGTCTTGAAAGTGGAAGTTGACCCCCCTTTGAAATGCACCCTAGGAAGGGTAAAGCGGCATGGAAACATTCTAAGTGATAAAAATAAAAGTTGACCCCCTTTACTGCGCCCAAGAGAGGAGGGGTTATATGCGCCCATGAATGAGGTAGAAGCTTGAATTTTTTTTTCTAAGGCACAAACTCAGAACACACCCTCTTAAATGCCCCCTAGGGGAGGAAGGTGTAAAAATGTTCTAAGGTATAAAAATCAAAGCTAGAAGGGTGGAATGCGCCCAAGGTGAAAAAGATAGATAATTTTTTTTTCTAAGGTGTGAAAATGAGAGCTCAACCCCTCTAGTGCGCCCATGAAGTGAGAGAATGTGGAATGTGCAAACCTTAGTGAAAAATATTTTCAAGGGTAAAAAAATTAAATGAACCCCTTCATGTATAATAAAGTTGAGAAATATTTTCTAAGGGGAGATTTTTATAAAAGAAAGGGGCTCTTGAATATTTTCTAAGGGGAAATAAATCTTGAAAGTATGAAGTGTGGGCTGGTGATTTTAAAATGGACGCTTGGCTTACAATTGATGAAATTTCTAAAGCAGAGAAAATTGTCTAAGGCTCAGATGAGATAAAATATTTTTGAGGCAGAGGGATAAAATAAAATGTGCTTAAGTCTTCAGAGTTAAAATTTTCTAAGGTACAAAAGATGAAAGGAAATGACTTCAAATGCACCCCTGAGAAGGCTAAAAATGCGCCTAAGGAACAAACATGAAGCAACAGGATCTAAATGCGCTCCAGCACAAAATGGGCTATATACGCCCAAGGTGAACAAGATGTTTAAATATTTCTAAGGCATCAGTGGAGATACTCCAAACACAGATGTTAAATGCGCCCATGATAAAAAAATTATGAAGGCAAAGTCTATTGGAGAAAATGACGAGCTCTATCAGATCCAAAGGTCACTCAGACCTTGGAAATCAAAACGTGGAAATTAGGTAAGTGAAGTGGATTTATATTATAAGGTGTTTTGATGCTCTTCTCTTTATTTTTTTTGTAGGATGAACGCCGAGGCCAAAGCATGATGACTTGGGGTGATGGAGCAAGTACACCAGGACAACATTACAACCTTGGAAGGGGATAAAGTTACATGTTTCAAACTCCTCCATGATGTCTCATTTGCGCCCAAACCATGAAGGGATGTGTTGGAAGAAACGGCTAAGTGTTGGAATTTCTCCACAAAGATATAATATGCGCCCAACTCAGGGAGGTAGGTGGCAAGGAAGAAGTGGTCGAGTCCAAGACAGGAAAATCCTTCAAGATCGGGATGGAGAAATAATGAAGACCCAAGCGTTAAAGATCATCCTCAAGCAGTAAAATGTTCTCAAGGCTAAGAAGGGGGAATGAACAAAAACTTTAGTATTAAAGGGTGACAGCGGAATGGATTGAAGAACAAAGTAGAGGAATTCTTCTCAAGTGTGAATTCCTTCAATGACCCAGAAAATGTTCTCCAGCATACTTCGCACAACCCAAGATGCAGTGGCAGCAAGGAGGAAAATCACCATCAAACAGGAGAAAGAAGTAGCCGTCTTGGAAGTTTAGATTGAGAACGTGCCTGCCATATCAGTTCAGGGGGTGGAAGCTATGATGATCAGATTGATCGAGTTTGCAGTCAGAGAAAAGAACAATGGGAATGTGTTTCTAGATGAGAGTCTTCTTGAGGATAGTGGGCATTAAATGCTCATAGTGATCAAAGGGAGAGTGGACATTCTGTGCTCATTTATTACCCCACTCCACTTTCTGGCGGTTTTTAGGGCAAAAACTTGACTAGGGCTTAAGTGGCTCAATTTGAGCCCTTCATTGTAATTGAATCTGAGCCGTCCGTTGGAATTGGCCAACTATAAAAGGGGCATCCCCCCTCATTTGTATCATAGAATAGATATAGGAAGATAGAGAGATAGCTAGGAGTTGGTAGATATAGAGGAATAGAGAACATAGATTGATATTATAGCATAGATTGAAGAGGAAGGAAAGTTTTCAAATTGAATGCTTTGTAAGAGATTGTTGTGAACACTCCTATAATAAAAAGAGTTATCATTGCTCGTGGTTTCATCTTTTGTTGTGGGTAGCTAGCAAGATTTCTTCGTCCTTCCAATTCGCTTAGAATCTTAAAGTAGAGCTTAAATAGAGTAAAGTAGATTTTAATTCATGCACTTAGATAGTTGTGGAATGTGGTGGTTGAATTAAGCAAGCTTTGTTAATCCATACCACTAGTGGGCTCATTGATGGTGAGTTTGCCTTGCATGGTCAACTGGAACAGTGTGGACTTAACTTTGATTATGATTTATATGTTGGTATGCATCGTTGTGATGGTATCTTCATGTTAAGTTGTGATTTGAATATCTCTAGTTACTCCTTTGAAGATTGCATCAGTTCTGTGGAAGCTGTCCCTGGTGAGGCAAAGCAAAGCTTGGTTGAAGTTTGTGAAATTGATCTCCACGTCCCGTGCCTAGGATAGACTATAGCATTTCTAATCCCTGAAACCATTCAAATTCTGCACTTTCTGGTTAGTTTAGGAACTCGAGTTTCAACAATAAATCTTTCGAATCATGAAGAACCCCTTCTATGGAGTGAACAATTACGTAAATCCCCCTTGAGATACCAGCAAATCACATCATGCCAACTAAGTCTACGTCCATTGCATAAAGGAACCTTGGAGTTGAATGCATGATCTTTCTCGCAATCTTAGCATGCATGAGATTTTGATCAAGAGAGGATAGAGTGACCGCTGGGAACTTTATTTTGTGTCGGTGCGGTCATAAAACACCCATCAGCAGAATTGGCGCTAGGAGGGCCGAGCATTGAATTGTTTTAGAAGCTGTGAAGGGGCGGAAAATTGGATTGTTTTTGAGAATGTGAATGTCGAACAAGAGTTGTCTTCGAACAGTAAAAATAGTGATTCCTTAAGGGATGGGCAGCAGTCACAAATTTCTTATGACCATGAAGGTCATCAAGTTGATCTTCCCATGTTACATCGAATTTTGAATGCGCAGTTGTTTCCAAGAAGTTTATCTGACTTTTTAGTGAGAGATGGATGCAGAATTCACAGTACCACTTGGCACAATGAATTAAATTGTGTGACATTCTTGTCAAGGGTACATCTGGTTTTACAATGAAATTTTTTCTTTCAGGATATTTTCAAACTAGTGGTGTCAGCAAACCCTGAATCAGAGAATCCCAGTCTCAGTGAATTCTTCGAGAGATACAAAGAAATGAGCAAGAAGCAGTTGAGCATTGAAAAGTTTCCCACGGAATGCATCTTGTTGGTTGGCTGGTGTAGAATTCACAATGCAAGGCATTCGGAATTCACTTGTCAATTATGCAAGGAGGCCATTAGCCCAGTGCAGCATCAGTTAGGATTGTTGGAGTGCAAAATTTTCAAAGGATTGCAAAGAAGCACACATTCGGCCAGCATACCCCGCACCAAAGAAGGAATGCCTAGAAGACAAAATGTGGAGGATGCATCTCACAGCTGTGATGGGTGAAACTTATTCGAAGAAGCATAGCACCACATCATGTGACAATCAAAGGAGTGAGTTTCAAGAAGATAGCACGATTGGGCCAAAAGAAATTGCAGTTGAAAATGAAGTTCTGAACATTGAAAAGGTGTTGAAATGAAGGAAACAATGGAAGACGTTCAGGAGAATGAAGAAATTGTGGGCAATGATCAAGGTTCGGAAAACTGTTACGAAGATGTATCGCTTGATGCTTCGTCAATCCAAGAAAAAGAGGAAATCCTTGCGGAGCATTCATCCACACAACAAAGAGAAGATCCAAATGAAGAGCTACAAGCCGTTATAAGAAAAGAAATTTCTAGTACCCTTGGAGAAAATGATAAAAAAAATGGGCAAACTAATGAGTAGGTTGCGACATAAAAGGAGTGTATGAAGAACAATCATCATATTTCAAATGCCCTGCCTCCTGCCCACAAACAAAACAATTCGAAGGGGCGCTACCCCTTATATTTGAAAACCAGCTTATTAAGGAATCCTTAATTTTTAAGGACACGCTTACAGATGTGCACAAGGATGCTTGGTTTATTCAACATGAGGACACAAACATAAAAGAGTTGTTCCAGGGTTTCAAGGTTGAGTCAGAACTTCATGAGCATGATGCTAGTGCAAGAGGAGTACTATATTACCAACTGCGACCTCCTGAAGATGAATGGATAAAAGAAGAATGTCAACTTGAAGGAAAAGTACCACTTGATGAAGCAAAGAGTGATGAACAATTCGAAGGGGCACTAAGTCTACTTCCAAGAAGGTCTCAAGATGAATCAGCAAGTAAAATTTTTCATGTCGTAGATGCAAATGGAACCACATCACCAATGGTGACCTCTAGAGGATGTTTGGAATCTCTCTTCACGCGGTAGGTTGGTGCACAACAATCAAGAGTCTCCATTCAAGCACGAAGAACACCAGGTTGTCTCTTTCCTTGCTCTTGATTTTGAAGGTTATGAATTTGATTATGGAAGTCTAGGAAAGACAACTTGCTTGTGGATTAATCATGGTCTAAATGAGTTGCCTCAATTGCTAATCTTTCCTGAAGTTTTGCTTGAGTTTGAGATTTGTATTGTGAAAGATTACTTTGCTGAGTTCAAAGACAAATTTGCTAGGCTCCGCACTATCACTACTGCTGTGTTGCTGCTGAATGTCCTAATAAATCATGCTAGGAGTTGTATATATTTTTGTCCTCCGAGTCTTGTCCGTTCGAAATTTTTGTCGTGTTAGAGTAGGCTTTCCTTTTCGTTTTTGCTTAGCTTAGTCCACTTTGCTTTCCTTAGTTTAATTCTCTTTAGTTTAGTTGTTGCTTAGTTTAGTTGGGAATAAAAGGGATCCCATTTGTGAGAGGGGGTGTTGTGTTGTTTTCGGCATGCTCCAACACAATGTTAGTCCATTTCTTGGATGATCATTCAGGAAGTGCTTTAGAATCCAAGGTTGTTCTTTCGAGTTTTATCATTTGGTTAGGATTTGTACTTGACTCGGAAGGGAATCAGATTTAATGCACAGAAAATTAATTCAAATTGGACACAATAACACAGCAGATACCCTGGGAAAACCCTCCTCTTGAGGGAGAAAAACCCAGCAACAATATATCACTTATATATTGAATCACCAAAAACAAGAATCTCCTTACAAGAGGTCGATATGATGGCCTAGATACCAGCACCACAAATAGTGCAACACAGAAATACAATACTGCAAGTAGACTCAATCTTCTACAGATCTCCAACTGCTCTTGATACAATTCGCACTTGATGGAATGACCAATGAATAGAATAATGATGCACAAATGAAACAGCATCGATTATATATATATATAATGCAAAGGGAGACGTGACTCTTCAAGACGATAAGTCGGCTTCAACCAAGAGGCGCGTTTCTTTAATGCAAGAGGTCGGCCATATAAAAGTCATAACTCTTCATAACAAATCGTGCCCATATGAAACATGATGTCAGCCTTAATTAAATCGCACCTTCATAAGAAATCGTGCCTCTACAATATTTGAATCAAGGTCGGCCTTGATAGAAAGTCGTGCCACTTCATTAAATCACAATATATAAATTAGATAGTCATAGGCTATTATCTAATTTATTCAATATGTAAGGGAGATCGGCTGGAAGTGAAGACCGACGCTGCAAGGTAACATCAACACTCCCTCTTAGCTAGGGAGAGTACTTCTAGCTGCACAAGACATATCACCTCAACGTGATGTCTACCACAATGGCTACAACCATAAGTGAAAAATAAAATATCACCTCATCGTGATATCTGATATCACCTCAACATGATATCAACCATAATGGCTACAACCATATATGGTATGTACAAGTGTTCATCACTTGCGTGATGTTGTCACCTCAACATGACTTTCACCATGGCTCTCCCAGAGGGTGAAAACACAAGTACAAGAAAATCATCACGAATACTCTCTCGTGATGTTGTCATGGAGTCACACACATGACATCCACCATGATTCTCTCGAGAGAGGGGGTGGAATCAAGGGGATTTCACCTCAAACTTCTCTTATCGAGAAAGAACTCATTAATCAAAGGGATTTCACCTCGAACTTCTCTCCTGAGGAGGAAGAACTTCGTTAGTCAAGGGATTTCACCTCAAACTTCTCTCACACGGAAAACTCATTGAAATCAAGGAGTTTCACCTCGAACTTCTCTCATTGAGAGCTCATTCTGAGGAGGATCATTTGATCGCGAGACTCTTTCTCGATTAAAGGAATTTGGATTCTCCACCATACCAAGCTTATCTCGAGAAAGTACACATACTTTATTCTGGAGAGAGGCTTGGTGAGAATATCTGCCGTTTGCTCATCAGTGCTGATATACTTCAACTGGATTGCTTTCCTCAATACCATATCTCGAATATAGTGGTATTTGATCTCAACATGTTTGGTTCTATCATGAAAGACAGGATTGATAGAAAGCTTCACACAACTTTGATTATCACAATGAATGACAGTTGGCTCCAATGATTATCCAAACAATCACGTAAAGGTGCGAGCCTGCTGCCTTCTAGAACGCCATACAAGCTGCAATATATTCTTCCTCTGTTGTACTCAATTACTCACGGATAGTAACCTCTTTTGCACCGGGAAATCATAGTAGATCCCAAGAAAGCTGAAGCAACATCGAGGTGCTCTTAAGATCTCTGACTTCTACCTGCCCAATTTAGAATCGATTATAACCATACACAACTCCAATTGACATCACGAAGAATATCTCAACCCATATCCAACTGTGCCACGCAGGTATCTCAGGATATGTTTAGCTGCAACAAGATGTATCTGTCTCGATTCACACATGAACTGACTAAGTGCACTCACAACATAACAAATATCTGGTCTAGTGTTAACTAGATACATCAAGGACCCAATCATTTGTCTGTACATTGTAGGATCCACCAAGTCTAAATTAGCTGCAACATCCTTCAATTTATGTAGGTTGGTCTCCATAGGTGTAGACATGGATTTGCAATCCATCAGACCAAACCTCTTGAGTACATCGATGGTGTACTTCCCTTAACTAAGAATCATCTCATCCGGTTTCTGCCAGACTTCTAAGCCAAGGAAGTAGTGCATAAGTCCAAGATCTTTCATCTCAAACTCAGAGGCCAACTCTTTCTTACATTTGATGATTAAGTGCTCTTCTCCAGTAAGTATCAAATCATCAACATATAAGACCAAAATCAATGCTTCGCCATCAATTACCTTAAAGTCTGGTTAGAATTAAATCATTCTTCAAAGGAAGCCCAAACCCGGCCGGTGTGATCAGATTCTTTTGTACCATGCGAGGAGCACCTTAAGACCATACAAGGCCTTCTTCAACTTGCAAACATGAACTCAGCACGGAGACCTATGGGACGCGGCTACCTCCAATCCGCACACCATTTAGAAAGGCTGTCTTCACATCCATCTGGTGAATCTTCCATCCTCTAGAAGCAGCAATGGCAATGATAGTCCTGACAGAGGTATAGCGAGCAACAGGAGCAAAAGTTTCTTCATAATCAACTCCCTCTTTCTGTGAGAACCCTCGAGCCATGTATCTTGCCTTGTACTTCTCTATGCTCCCATCAGCGCATGCTTGATGGCTTGAAGAGCCATTCAAAGATACCCACAGTTTTCCTTGGTCTAGGAACATGTAATGTCCTCATTTTACAGCCATCACGGCTCTTCTTTGTTGATAGCCTATTTCTGAAAATCCGTAGGTTGATCATAAGTGAAATTAAGGTTTCCTTGCTTGGAGATTTGTGGCATTTCTAGGTATTTACTATTTTTAGTAAATACTAATTTTGGCAGTGGTTCAGTTGTCAGCCTTCATTAAGTCATTTTCAGTTGGAGCAGTTGCTTGGGTTTCCACTTTCATTAAGTCTTGCTTCCAGCTCAGTTCTGCTTTCTGTTGGTTTTGAGGTAAACTTACTATTTTTGGCAGTGGCTATTTTTAGTAAGTCTAATTTTTGGCGATTAGCATCGCCGTGGTTAAACTCAAGTCATCTTGTTATCCATGGAGTCTCGGTTTGGTGTTGGATTTGGTTTCTTCATGTGTTAGGGTTTTATGCCAAGTGAAAATTTCATGTTTCTGGTTCTTTTACGCCTAGGAGTAATAACTTCATGTTGTTTTAAAGGGGCCATTAAAGTCAATTGTGCATTTAATGATTTATTAAATGCTTTATTGTTCTAAAAGTGAAGTTGGATGCCTAAGGGTTGAGTAATATTTTTATTATTTCAAAGTAAAAGGCAAAAGGGTGAAGCGTCCCTTTTGGAAGTTGAAGTGATTCAACTTCTTGGAATTCAAAAGATTTCTTGTTGCTTCATTTTGTTAACTAAAGCTTATATATTTAACTCTTGTTTGAAGAGCCCCGGATTATCGAATGTTTTATGCTAAAGTTATCTTTGTCAACTTGTTTAATACTTCGAGGGATGCTTACCTCCTAGTTTCAATCAAATTTCGTGTTTGAAAGACAACACCTAGTTGGTCTTATTGCTGCTTCTCAATCAGACTAGCAGATTGTGCTTCAAAGTTGGTGAATTTTGGTGAGAATTTCAGTTTTAATGTTGCTGGTGTATATACAGCTGAAGGTGTTTTTCATTTACAGCTTTTGATGTGAATTTATTTTGGTTATGGGTATTTGATCCTTGCAATTCTATGCTAATGGCGACCATATTTGGAGAATTTCAGAATTTAATTCCAAGTATTTGATTTTTAGCAAGAGAAATCGCCCCTCTTGAGGGCCGTACCATCTTGAGAGTGCATTGGGATTCGTGCAAAATAATATCTTGAGTTTTGATGCAGTTTTGTGGTTTGAGTTTGGGTGCCTATCCTCCAAAGAGACTTTGCATTTCGTTTCATTCAATTCAGAGGTATATTGAAAGAGTTATGAGCATTTCATTGTTTTACAGGTTGCTGGTTTAAAGTTTCAGTTTGTTGGTTTTTATTATCAGACTTCAACAAGTTCAGAATTTGGCTTCAATTTCAGTCTTTGAGAGTTATATAAACTAGCTAAATTCATCCTTCACATATTTGCATTCATTCTTCTATTGTAACACTTGTAATTTGCAGTTTTTTTTAATTGTAAGGTTGAGAATTAGTAGTACTAATCCAACCATTTATTTACTGCATTTACTTGTGATCTTTAATGCAAATATCATAACCCCTGGATGGTTTACCGCCAGTGTGGAGGAATCTGATTTGTATTTACTTTCTATCACCCACTGTTAAGTGGAGAATTCCCACTGTTTAGTGGATGCCCGCGGCAATGGAGGAATTAGTCTAGATTATGTTGTTTTCTTCCCCCCACTGTTTAAGTGGTTGAGCGGATTTCTTCATGGCTGGTTATCCGCCTATTTGTTTCAGTTTTCAATTAATAACTCTGTCATATGTTAGCACCTCGCCCTCAGTGGAATCTTGAGTGCACATTCTTGACGTTGAGTTTGTTTCATTTCAACTACTGTTCTTTAATTTCTCCGCCATATGACAACACCTATCCTTCCTTGGGATTGAGTGTGCATTCTTGGCGTTGAGTTCTTTCAAGCTTGGATTTCAATTTTGATGCTAACGCTAATCCATTGGTGTAGTGTTGGCTTGTGTTATGATAATTCAAGAAAAAATTGGTTGGCATATTTGAACAATGTCCCAAACATCATTCTAGAAGAATTGGTGGTACTCTCTCGACATAGCATCTTTCAAACTTGTTGGTGAGCTTCCTCCACACTAGAGGCACCGATTCAATAATCGACTCATCAAGGCAACATAACTAGAGAACTTATGTGGCCTTTTACTTTCTCTTGAATGTGTGCCTCTAGGAGTTGCGAATCTTTCAACCTCTTTATAGTTTACTTACTTTGGCCCAAAGAGGTCTTTTTCTCCTAATCACAATATCGATAGGCCCATCAGTAGGTTCCAAGGGCTCAATTGGATCAACATCTTTCTTCAGTTCCGAAGTCTCCCTCTGAATCTCAGGAGTATGGTCAACTTCCATATCCTGAGGAGACTCATCATTGTCAATCTCCACATGAGTTCCCTTGGATCTTCTAAATGCAACATCTTCCTCGAATGTGACATCTCTACTGATCTCAAACAATTTGACACCGGAACGCATAAATCACGCAGCCAGGCTTTTGATGTCTCACTGTAGCCCACAAATATTCCCTTCTTGCTAGAAGGCTCCAACTTAGTTCTCTTCTCTTTTGGAACATGAAAATAGATAGGACATCCAAAGATCCTCAAATGACTAACCTCGGGCTTCTTCCCTGTAAAGGCTTCTTCCAGAGTTATATTCTCCAAGACTTTGTGAGGACTTCTATTCTGAACATATACTGCAGTCCTAGAAGCTTCTTCCCATAAGAAGGTTTGCATATCTTGGTCATGAATCAAGACTGGCAGCTTCCTTGTCCTATTCTTTCTCTGCCGCATTACATTGAGGATTATAGGAACACAAAACTCCTCTTTAATCGGCATCAACATAGAAATTTGAAGCTACAGGAGGTGTATTCTCCTCCATTATCAGATCTGAGGATCTTGATTCTTTTACCGGAAAGATTCTCTACTAGAGCTTTGAACTCTTTGAACCTTTCTAACACTTCCTCAGATTCTTTAGTTTTCAAAAAATAGATCCAAGTGTTTCTAGAGTGATCACCAATAAAAAGAACATAATACAAGAAACCACTCGAAGAAGGAACAGACATAGGTCCACATAAATCAGAATGAATAAGGTCTAAAATACACTTACATCTACTTTCACTACTGTGGAAAGGAGCTTTTGAATTCTTACCCATAGCACATCCTTTGCAAGCTCCTTCATTCTCTTGATTGAACTTAGGAAGTCCCGTGACCATCTTTTCCATGATAGGTAAGGCTCGGAAGTGAAGGTGAGCCAATCTTCGATGCCACAGATCACATAGGCTTGAAGAATCATGAACTAATTCCTGTAGAGGACACGTACATAGCCTATAGAGGCTTTCATGTCTAACAACAATTACTTGAGCATCCTTGAAACTGGAATTCTCCATCCACACAAGAACTTTGCCTTTGGAGAAGGCAACTTGATATCCTTTATCTTCTAGAGCTGAAATGGAAATGAGATTGCAGTTGATTCCTGAAACATAAAGAACATCTCTCAACTGAAGTGTAATGCCAGAATCCAAATGAAGAGTAGAGGTCCCAATCCCTTTCATGGAGTAGCCAGCATCATCTCTGATAATAACTTGTTCGGAAGATCTTTCACCAAACTTGATAAAGTGCTCCTTAGTCGGTGATATTAGAAGCACCCTTGTCGATCAGCCAAATTGATGTTGGTATCTGTAGGTACATTGTTTGACAATGCTGAATAGAACAAGTATTCACATGAATCCTTTTGTGGAGAAGCATCATCAACATCTGCAACGGTGGCTTGTTGCTTAGGTCTAGATGGACAATTCTTAGCAAAGTGGCCAAACTTATCACACCTAAAGCATTGAATATTGGACATGTCTCTCTTCTTCTTGAAGGTGGGGGCATCATCATTTCCCTTATCTGGATTCCTCTTGAAGAAACCTTTCTTTCCATCTTTTCCTTTCTTCTTCGAAGCATGGGAGGTGAGAACATGAATATCTTCATTCTTCGAACTTTGACCAATGCCTCTAGCCACCAACCTTGATTCTTCTTGAATGCAGTCTGCTCTTAGATGATCAAACTTAGACAATTTTGATCTTGCACTGATTCCTTGAATATAGGATTCCCAAGACAAAGGAAGACCATTGAGAGCAAGCATGGTCAAGTCTTTGTCGTCAACCATATGGCCAATTGTCGAGAGCTGATCTCTCAAATCTGAAATCCTCATGAAGTATGCAATCACCGATTCTCCTTTCGCCATCTTCATATGGTGTAGTTGTTGCTTCAGTGCAAGTGCCCGGCTGGTATTGTTGATTTCGTACATTTCTTCCAATGTTTTAAACATGTCTCTTTCCGTCTTCAATTTAGAGACAATAGGGACGATATGATCCTTAACGGAATCAACCAACATTTTCATTGCCTTGATATCTTTCTTCTTCCACTGCAACTTCTCTTCTTCCTCCTTAGGTTCAGGAACATTGGACTCCAGAAACTCACCCAAGTCATTCTCTTGCAAGGTAAGCATGATCCTGAATCTCCATGATGTGAAGTTGGATGCTCCCTCGAGTCTATCCTCAATCTTAAGCCCATTCACCATCTTGACTAAAGTAGAGATAGACAAAGAAATATAAATAAGAGAATAGAGTATCGCTGTAAGGACAAATCTGATCACGATCTCCTCAAACCCGCTCTGATACCATGTTAGTTTTAATGATCAGATTTAATGCACAGAAAATTAATTCAAATCAGACACAATAACACAGCAGATACCCTAGGAAAACCCTCCTCTTGAGGGAGAAAAACCCAACAACAATATATCACTTCTATATTGAATCACCAAAAACAAGAATCTCCTTACAAGAGGCTGATATGATGGCCTAGATACAAGCACCACAAATAGTGCAACACAGAAATACAATACTGCAAGTAGACTCAATCTTCTACAGATCTCCAATTGCTCTTGATACAATTCGCACTTGATGGAATGACCAATGAATAGAATAATGATGCACAAATGAAACAACATTGATTATCTATATACAATGCAAAGGGAGACGTGACTCTTCAAGATGTTAAGTCGGCTTCAACCAAGAGGCGTGTTTCTTTAATGCAAGAGGTCGGCCATATAAAAGTCATAACTCTTCATAACAAATCATGCCCATATGAAACATGATGTCGGCCTTAATTAAATTGCACCTTCATAAGAAATCGTGCCTCTACAATATTTGAATCAAGGTCGGCCTTGATAGAAAGTCGTGCCACTTCATTAAATCACAATATATAAATTAGATAGTCATAGGCTATTATCTAATTTATTCAATATGTAAGGGAGATCGGGTGGACGTGAAGACCGACGCTGCAAGGTAATATCAACAGGCTTTCCTATTTGTTTTTGCTTAGCTTAGTCCGCTTTGCTTTCCTTAGTTTAGTTCTCTTTAGTTTAGTTGGGAATAAAAGGGATCCCATTTGTGAGAGGGGGTGTTGTGTTGTTTTCGGCACGCTCCGGCACAATGTTAGTCCATTTCTTGGATGATCATTTAGGAAGTGCTTTAGAATCCAAGGTTGTTCTTTCGAGTTTTATCATTTGGTTAGGATTTGTACTTGACTCGGAAGGGAATCATCTATTGTGTCTTGACACCAAGTCTCACGATTACTATATTTTACACACATAATTAATTGCCCTAAGTCATTGAGGTTTCTTAGGAGAAGTCGTGGCAGGTGAAAAATCTTAAATCCTACTTAATCACCCCTGTAATTCTCAAACCCAAATGAGCTTCACTGCTTATGAGCCAATTGCGAATACATGAAAAGAAAAAGGCAATGTCAAAAGAGAAATAAAAAAATAAAAAAAAAGGAAAGAAAAAAAAAATGTGCTAAAATGAAATATCTGAAAAAGAGCAATGAAAGAAATATCAAAGTATTTGGCTTTGGGAATTTGCGAATAACTCCATCGGGGCTATGGACACCTGGTTGGCAATGGAGCAATATTCGTGAGAATTACAGGATTCTTTTAGGATCATTATGTAGCTCGTCACGACGGATTCTAGGAGCTTGAATGGTCTTTTGAGTTGGAATAAACACATATGCACACACTTGTAATCAAAAGATCTGGTGCCTTGATCCAATTTAGGATTCCTCTTCCCTTTTAAATACGTCCCCTAGTCAATTGATAGGTTCGAAAGAATTATCCAAAGGTTCCGAGTATGGAATGGGTTTTGTCTTTGAAATGTTCAGGAACATTTATTCGAAATGGCGCTAGATGTTGTGACCTTTTCACAGATCACTCCATTCAAAATGGGGACCCCCTAATTTTTGGTCCATTCGGGTCTTTTGGCTTTGGTTTTGGGTGTTTTTGCGGTTGTCTCTCTTTGTTCCTCCTATTTTTTCGAGGATGTACCCATCTTGTGGCCCAATTTGGAATTTTGGTTAAGTCTGGAGTGCGTTTTGGTAGATTAGGGTTTTTATTCTTCAGGCTAGTTTGAGGTCAAATTGAGTTGGTAGATTGAAATCTGAGCTTGGCATTGCGGTTGGGAGGCTTCAGGCAAGTTCCCATTGAAATTTTCACTGAATTCTGACAACTTACTATTTTTATTAAGTACTCCGTTTGGGACCTTTTTCTTAGGACTTTTGAAATTCTGACTGCTGCACCATGTTTAGAGCTCTTTGAGCTACTTACCTACAAAATTTGATTAAATTCTGACAACTTTCTACTTTTAGCAGTTTTGTCTTCGGGAGTAATTTTTAGGGTTTGCATGTATGATTTTTCAATGCATGTCAGGATAGTCTTTCTGGGTTTTTCGAGAGCTTCGTGATGATATGACATGCAAGTCAAGTTGATGACTTAACTATTTTTAGCACTAACCCGCATGCAGACCAATTTTTTGAGTTTTTTTGGGTTTTTTGAGATCTCCCAAGCAGTATGACATGCAAACACATCCGGTAGTTGGTTGATCACTTTTTCAGGGGCTTTCTATTTTTAGCAGGTTCACTCCAGCAGTCCCAGATCTTTAGTTTCAGGAGCATAGCAGTTCAGAGAAGTAACAGAGTTGAACGGAGGACAACAGAGGCACATGCAAATGAAATTAGGGTTTCCAACTTTGGTGCCTAAAATGAGGGGCAAAATTTGAGAAAAATGAAAAACGAATGTATCCCATTGCGATCAACATCTTTCAAGGGACCTATTGGTAAAATTTGAGCGCAATTTGCATACTTACTATTTATGGTAAGTCACTTCCAGAACAGGGCTAAAAATAGCAGGTGAGCACAAAAGGAAAGTGTGAATAGGTCAGTTAAGTCATGAGGATCACGTTGGGAAAATTTCAAGCCAAGAGGAGTTGCAGAAGTTCGAGAATCAAGGAGTTACTAAAAATAGAAAGTGAGGGCGAGCAGGTTGAAAAAATTGACTAAGTGTTTAGACAGGCTAAGAGGGAGACAGGGAAGCACATGAGGCAAAACTCAAAGCTCAAGGGGTAAAATGCGCCCGAAATGAGTAGGTGGCAAGAAATTTTTTTCTAAGTCTTGAAAGTGGAAGTTTACCCCCCTCTGAAATGCACCCTAGGAAGGGTAAAGTGGCATAGAAACATTCTAAGTGATAAAAATAAAAGTTGACCCCCTTTAATGCGCCCAAGAGAGGAGGGGTTATATGCGCCCATGAATGAGGTGGAAGCTTGAACTCTTTTTTTTTTCTAAGGCACAAACTCGGAACACACCCTCTCAAATGCCCCCTAGGGGAGGAAGATGTAAAAATGTTCTAAGGTATGAAAATCAAAGCTAGAAGGGTGGAATGCGCCCAAGGTGAATAAGATAGATGAAATTTTTTTCTAAGGTGTGAAAATGAGAGCTCAACCCCTCTAGTGCGCCCATGAAGTGAGAGAATGTGGAATGTGCAAACCTTAGTGAAAAATATTTTCAAGGGTAAAAAAATTAAATGAACCCCTTCATGTATAATAAAGTTGAGAAATATTTTCTAAGGGGAGCTTTTTATAAAAGAAAGGGGCTCTTGAATATTTTCTAAGGGGAAATAAATCTTGAGTATTATGTGTGGGTTGGTGATTTTTAAAATGGATGCACGGCACAATTGATGAAATTTCTAAAGTAGAGAAATTGTCACAAAGGCTTAGATGAGGTAAAAAAAAATATTTTTTGGTGAGAGGGACCAAAATAAAATGTGCTTAAGTCGTCGAGTTAAAATTTTCTAAGAGCACAAAGATGAAAGGAAATGACTTCAAATGTACCCTAAGAGACAAAAACTTAAGCCTAAGGAACAGAAACGCTGAAGCGAGGGGAGGTCTAAATGTGGCTGCAACACAAAATGGGCTATATACGCCCAAGGTGAACAAGATGTTTAAATATTTCTAAGGCATTGGTGGTGATACTCCAAGTAGAGATGTTAAATGCGCCAATGATAAAAAAATTATGAAGAAGGCAAAGTCTACTAGAGAAAATGATGAGCTCTATCAGATCCAAAGATCACTCAAACCTTGGAAATCAAAATGTGGAAATTAGGTAAGTGAAGTGGATTTATATTATAAGGTGTTTTGATGCTCTTCTCTTTATTTGTTTTGCAGGATGAACACCGGGGCCAAAGCATGATGACTTGGGGTGATGGAGCAAGTACTCCAGGACAACATTACAACCTTGGAAGGGGATAAAGTTACATGTTCCATGATGTCTCATTTGTGCCCAAATCATGAAGGGAGGTGTTGGATGAAACGGCTAAGTGTTGGAATTTCTCCACAAAGATATAATATGCGCCGAACTCAGGGAGGCAGGTGGGAAGGAAGAAGTGGTTGAGTCCAAGACAGGAAAATCCTTCAAGTTCGAGATGGAGAAATAATGAAGACCCAAGCGTTAAAGATCATCCTCAAGCACTAAAATGTTCTCAAGGCTGAGGGGGAATGAACAAAAACTTCAGTATTAAAGGGTGAAAGCGGAATGGATAAAAGAACAAAGTAGAGTAATTATTCTCAAGTGTGAAGTCCTTCAATGACCTGGAAAATGTTCTCCAACATACTTCGCACAACCCAAGATGTAGTGGCAGCAAGGAGGAAAATCACCATCAAACAAGAGAAAGAAGTAGCCGTCTTGGAAGTTTAGATTGAGAACGTGCGTAAATTTTATTGATCAGATTAATGCACAGAAAATTAATTCCATCAGATGCAAGACACAACAGATACCCTGGGAAAACCCTCCACTTGAGGGAGAAAAACCCAACAACAATATATCACTTATATATTGAATTGTCACAAAAATGATCTCCTTACAAGAGGCCGATATGCAGGCCCAAAATATGCACCAAAGAGTGATGCAACACAAAACTATAATGCTGATAGAACTCAACCTCAAACAATATACTCTCCTATAGAGTTCACTTTCACTTCTAGATGATTCACACTTATACTTCAATGCATAATATCGAACTGAACTTGAATCTTGATGATGAACAATGAGAATGCCATTGAGTATAAATACAAACTAGAGGAGAGGACGTGTCTTTTCCAAACACCAAGTTGGCCAACATCAAGAAGACGTCTCTTTGAAATCCGCGCCTCTTGTATTAAGGTCGGCTTTGTTAGAAAACCGTGTCTCTTCAATATTAAATTGTTTGCTTAAAAAATAGAAGTGTCTTTAGAAATCGTGCCTCTTGACTCTTAATAAATTAAATAGCTTGGGGCTATTATTTAATTTATTGCACATAAGGAGATCGCTGTAAGGTTACTTCTGACGTTGCATGTTAACATCAACACTCCCGCACAGCTAAGGAGTATACTTCCAGCTACACAAGACATATCA